>CAUYQG010131311.1:0-126734 GCA_963574415.1 Tarsius wallacei
GGGGGGGCACATAACATCAAAAAGGGTTGCTGATCCCAAACCAGGTAAAGTGGGGACCAACGAGAGGCCCAAACTTTACCTGTATTATGTCCACTTGTATACCTAATCCTGAATTGTATCCCTCATCTTTAAAATAAAAAAGAAAAATTTTAAAGTAGACTGGATAAAAAAATGTGGTACATGCACGTGATGGAATATTACACAGCCCCGAAGAAGGACAAAATTATGGACTTCACGGAAACTTGGATGGATTTAGAGTCTATCATACTCAGTGATCTGTTACAGAAACAAAGAACTGAGTACCACATGTTCTCACTCATAAGTGGACTCTGAACATTTATCATAATACTATAAGAAAGGGTTGGCAGTGGGACACTGCCCGGGAGATAACACATAACATCATTAAGAGTACCTGATGCTAAACCAAGTGAAGTGAGGACCAATGGGAGGCCCAAACTTCACCTGTACACAGATCACTTATATGCCCAACCCAGACTTGTACCCCATCTCTTTAAAATGAAAAGTAGAATGTGATTATATATAAGCATTAAGAAAACTAAAGATTCATTTTTATCAAAAAATAGTAAAGCAACGAGTCACTTACAGATAGACATTACTGCGGGCTTTTGGGGGTAATAATTATGAAAATAAAGAAATTCAGTTGTTGTTTACTAAATAAAGTAAAATAGCCCCAGAGATTTTATTTCATTTTTTTCAGTTAGAAATATTTACTGAGACTAAGTTGAGCAGTCAGTTTATTTATCTGGTTTAAGGAAGCAATATCTCATTGGAAATCTCATGACTATTCTCAAAAGAATTTATAGAAAGGACATTAGCCTTGCTAGGTTTTCTTTTTATTCAACTCACTACAATTCGAAACTCAACAGTACTTAGTTACCCTTGTAGAAATGTTATGATTTTACAGTTAAATTCAGTCACAAAGATGCCTTTTTAAAGAGCTGCTAAACTATGTAAAATTCCTGATTTACATTACTTGTTTAAGCAAATGCAATCTGATGTTGTGAAACATGAATGCCTTCTTCACGTCCACTCAGCTGACAGTTAAAATTGAGAACATGCTATGAAACCTTTCTCAGAATGTTAAATAATAATAATTTTACTCAAAATAATAATAATAATACATTTGAGTCAGGTTCTCACTCTGTTGCCCAGGCTGGAGTGCAGTGGCACGATCATGGCTCACTGCAGCCTCAAACTCCTGGGCTCATGCGATCCTTCAGCCTCAGCCTCCCAAGTAGCTGACAATACAGGCACGTGCCAACATGTGTGGCTAATTTGTCTATTTTTTGTAGAGATTGGATTTCACTTTGTTGCTCAGGCTGGTCTAGAACTCCTAACCTCAAGCAATCCTCCCACCTTGGCCTCCCAAAGTGCTGAGGTTATCGGTGTGAGCCACTGTGCCTGATCAAATTATTTTACTCTATGTGCCAAGACTTGAAATCCTTCTCATGATTAAATGGTAAAATCCAAATGTATTAACTGCCACTGTACTAGGTTTCCTTGAATATGGCATTAAAAAAAAGAGTGCTGTGAAAAAAGGCCAGAATTATTTTTTGGACTACGTGCAGTTTGGCTTGTTCATGTAGTTACAAGAAAACAAACGTTTGTCCAACAAAATGCTGAGAATCATGTCTCCTGGGAAACTTATACAAGGTCATAGCTTCATGAGCATAAAAAAAATCTTGCAAAGCAAACTAACATGTAACATGAGAAAGAAAAAAGTCATTGGAAAAGAATGATTCTGTTGGTTGAAACCTCTATTAGGAAAAAGAAGTTACTGTCTTTCTAAAATACTATACTTCATATGCAAAACATATTCACAAAGTACTTTATTTTCTCAAAAGATCATTTCCACCAAGTTCCTGAGAAGGCAAAAAGTAATGAACAAATTTCGGCAAAATCGCAGAGAAGGGGAAAGTTAGACTTGGAACAAAATGGCTTGGTGAGTGCACAGAGGTAGGAAGGAGTTTCTTAATATTTGTAGAATGTGCAGTAGCAGGACAGTTTGGCGTGGGGTGCGTAGCTGGCAGAGAGTATGGAGAATAGATAAGTCTGACTGGGACTTCTATGAAATCTGAGGTCTTTGTTTTGCTCTTTATGGAATCCGCATGTGCAAAGTGCCTGGTACATGGTAGACTCACAGCAAATATTTGTTGAATGATTGAGTGAGTAAATAAATTAGTTAGATAAAATGTGTGAGAATGGATTTGATATTAGAATCTGCAGACAGTTCATCATCAAGTAGGTAAAGTAATTCTGTTGCTCATAAATGACTCCTTTGTTTATAAATCAAACAGAACGACTCCATTATTTATGAAAGCAAATATGACAAACAAATTGAAAGTATCTGCCTTTGATGAAAAAAAGAGAATATCGTATAAGACTCTTACATGCGCAGATACATACATTATACATACATTGTACATGCATTGCACAGAAACAAACTCAATCGGCCTGTTCAAATGTGCATATTAGATTGCATGAGTCTTCCCCTCAGCACCCTCTGAAGGCTCCCATGACATTCAGAGTAAGAGCCAAAGATCCTCCAGGGCCCAGGACCGCCCCAGCCTGCTCACCTTGTGGCCTTTTCTCCTACAGCCTTCACTCACTCTGCTCCAGGCATACTTACCTCCCAGTCCCACCTCAAGCTCTTCCTGAGAGCTGTTCTGGAAGACTCTATAGTTCCTTCTCCCAACCTCTACCCGGAAAACTGGTTCCCTGCTCTTTTTTTTTTTTTTGTCTTCAAAGCCACCTTCACAAAGGGTCCTGCTTCTTATCTCTTTTCCTGATTGTTTTTCCTGTATCACTATATACCATACTCCATATTTTACTTAACACATCTTTAAAATTATGTATCTTCCTTACTACAATGTGAGCTCCATGAGGGAAATAACTTTTTGTCTGTTTTGCAGTTGTTGTATTTATTTATTTATTTTTGTATTCCACTTTGGAAGAAAGTACTTGTTGAATTAGTTAATGAACTAATTAATGAATTTACAAAATACAAATCTGAGGCTTTCAGATTGAGATTTATTACCTATGTTCCTTCATTTCCAAATTTTGAAAAAAATGTAAATTGATTTAAATGGCTATTAAGTGAAATGACAACTGTTAAGTGAAGTGACAACTGTTATAAAGAGAAAAAAACTTTGGGTCTAATCAGGAGAAATCATCATTTCTTTTCGAGATATGCAACAGTTTTCTGTCAGAGAAAAATCTTAGATTAGAGGTTCTTTATCCGGGGTCCATGGTTCTCTAACACTTTCAGAAGGAGTCTCTGAACCCAAACATTTTTAGATAAATTTGTATTATGTATAGTGCTTATTTTTCTAGTAAGATGGATTAGTAAAAAAGCAACTGGTAAACAAGTAACTAGTAAGATGGACTTAGTAAACAAGAAATGTTTATAAAAGTATGGTCTTTTTGCCACCCATATTGATATTACCAGGGTGGGGGAGTGCTTATATAAATTGTATATTCCTAGGCCCCTCTGCAGACAAACTGAAACCAGAATCCCTGGGAAATGGATCGATGATATTATGTTTTGAAACAAATTTTTCCATTGGTTTTTATCAAAATTTTATTTTAGGAATCACTACCTCCAGTGGACAGTGATCCCAAAATGTAAAAGATAACCATTTTACGTGGCTGTTTTTAAGGTTACATAGTGTCGCTTACATATAACCCTCTTAGTGGACCACTGAGGTTTATAAGGAAGGTAATAATTCTCCTTATTTCCCTGTCAAGGAAGCTGATGACCAGAGAGGAGTGATTCCACCCAGTTATCAAAGATAAGTCAGAGGTTCTTTTGCTCTATGTGTGTGAGTTTCTTCTACAAAGAATTCACAAGAATTGTCTCAAGACAGTAGCCACAACATTTCCAGCAGCACTCAAGACATTTATTGAATTTTTCTTTTTCTTCTTTTTTTTTTTTGAGTCATGGTCTCACTCTGTTGCCCAGGCTGGAGTGCAATGGCAAGATTATAGTCCACCGCAGACTCGACCTCCTGGGCTCAATCCTTCTGCCTCAGCCTCCCAAGAAGCTGAGACACAGGCACACACTCCTGCACTTGGCCTGAACGCCCCTTTTGAATGAGTGACTTCAGTCGATCATTTAGCCTGAAGTCAGGCTGCCTTTTAGAGGATTGGTGGCCATTTAAATTTCAGAATTACATTTTGGATGATTTTTAAACAGTGCCCTTTTATGACTTACAGGATAAGAAAGCAATTTCAACTGTATTGATGACTTATTTGCTTCTACCCACTTTCTTGTTTTCTCTGATCCTAAATCCATTTATCACCAAGAAAAGTACAAATATGTTGGCCTGGGTGGCTCAGCCTGCAGTCCCGCGACTTGGGAGGCTGAGGTGAGTGGATCGCCTGAGCCCGCGGGTTCGAGACCCGCATGGGCAACTTGGCGAGACCTCATCTCTACAATAAATCAAAAAAATTAGCCGGGCGTGGTAGCGCGTGCCTGTAGTTCCAGCTACTCAGAAGGCTGAGGCGGAAGGATCGCCGGAGCCCAGCAGGTTGAGGCTGCGGCCACTGCACTCCAGTCTGGGCAACAGAGTGAGACTCCAACTCAAAAAAAAAAAAAAAAAAGAAGAAAAGTACAAATAGAGATAAAGTCAGGAAATAGAAAGAGCAAGGCCTTCAAATAAAACAAAACCCTCATTTAAGCAACATAGAAAGAAAGATGCAGCCTAGGAAAGACGCAAAACCAAAGAAGGATGAGTGCAAGATTTGTAAATATCAAAATAGACTCACTAAAATCTGAAGCCTGGATCACACCTCTGTGCTTGGACACAGCCTCCCTTCCTCATGCCTGACAGAATGTGCTTTCTCATTTCAATCTCACACTACCTCTTAGCCTCTTTCTTTTCTCATCCTCTTGGTATTTGGGCTCATCTTACTCTGGGCCCTGTTCCTTCTCACAAATGCTTCCTTTCCCTCCTGTGACTTTTCTCTCTTGACTCCTTCAAGCCAACTGTAGGACTCCAGAGCTCTACCCAGGCCTTGAATGTTCCCCACTCTATGTCTTCCCTCAGTCCCTTCCTCCTGTTCTCTCTTCATCTCATGCCTCCATATGCCTCTCCTTTCACTCCCTGCCTCCTTCCAAAAAACAAACAAACAAACAAAAAAACCCACCACTATAAAAACAAAAGATTGTTTAAAATTTTAAGTTTTTTGGGTTCCCTTTAATTTGCAAAGCAAAAAAATCACAATGTGTTTCTCCTGTTTCTATTAATTTAAAAATATTCAGACGAACTCTGTTAAATCAGACAAGAAGCTCTTTATCCTTTGCCCCTTTTTAAGAAGGGAGAGCTAGCCAGGCTTGGTGGCTCAGCCTGTAATCCCGTGCCTTGGGAGGCTGAGGTGAGTGGATTGCCTGAGCCCGTGTGTTCGATACCCGCCTGGGCAAATTGGTGAGACCCCATCTCTACAATAAATCAAAAATTAGCCAGGCGTGGCAGCGCACGCCTGTAGTTCCAGCTACTTGGAAGGCTGAGGCGGAAGGGTCACTGGAGCCCAGCAGGTTGAAGCTGCGGTGGCCAGGAGCGTGCCACTGCACTCCAGTCTGGGCGACAGCGTGAGACTCCAACTCAAAAAAAAAAAGAAGGGAGAGCTGATCTGGTGTGGTGGTTCACACCTGTAATCCCAATGCTTTGAGAGGCTAAGGTCGGAGGATCTCTTGAGGCTGGGAGTTTAAGATCATCAGCATGGGAACATAATGAGACCACTCATGTTTAAAAACAAATTTTTAAAAAATTAGCCAGGTGTGGTGGCACGTGTCTATAAACCCGACTACTCTACTTGGGAGTCTGAGGTGGGAGGATCACTTGAATTCAAGAGTTGGAGGCTACTCCAACTCTAGCTTTGCTCAAGCCACTGCACTCTAGTCTGGGCAACAGAGTAAGACTCTGGCTCTAAAGAAATTAAAAGTTGACTAAGCATCATGGTCACTACTCCTGGTGAATTTTTTGAGGTCTTGTTATGTTTCCCAGGCTAATCTCAAAATCCCGGGCTTAAGTAGTCCTTCTGCCTTGGCCTCCCAAAGTGTGGGATTAAAGGTGTGGGCTACCGCTCCTGGTTGAATTTTTCAGTGTTATCAAGTAATTGTGTAGAGCAATGTGTAGCCAAACAACCTGGAAAAATACAATTTTAGAAACATTGTTTGATATCTACATATAGTTTCTATACTTTTGGCTTTTATATCTTTAGATGGTTACTGAAAGTTATATTCCTCCACTGTTTCTGTCTTCACTGCTTTTTTTCTTCTCAATTATTTTTGCTTTCACAGTCATCGGCACACAGTGTCGTGTGCTGGCCAATAGTTTCAGATATGAACATTTTCTGCTCTGCCTATATTGCCCTTGAAAGCAGGAATTATGTGCTACATTTCTTTCATACGGGACTTGACAGGTAGTAGATTCCCCAATAATATAGTCTTTGTAGGTCCTCAGGTTTGAAAGCTGAGGTCAGCTCCAAACACGATTTCTACTAACATTGACTGAACTCCTGTTACAGCACTCTTTCCAGGTGCTGTCACAGGCTGATTCAGCTGCATATCAAGCTGTAGAAAATCAGTTACTGTTATCAATGCGCTTGAATGGCTGCACCACTTATTGTATCTTATAGCTGTCATCGTTGAAAACATTACCCATTTTTTAACACAGCCTTAATTGTGGCTTAGATAATCTGTATTAAACTCAAAAACTGGATTTAAAATCTTTACAATTCTATTTCTGTGGATAAGTCTTTGGTTGCACTTAGCATTTTTAAAAAAATGTGTTTCTCTTTCTCAGAGTATTGTGAACTTTCTCTGAATCCAGTGCTATGCCTTGCTTACATTAAGTATTTGACGAGAATTTACTGAATAAAAGAATAAAGACAAAATTATTTTAAAAGCCACCATTTTCTATGTCTATCGTGTTGAATTATTTAAAATATGTTATGCTTCTGCCAAACAAATGTTATTATATATTATAAAATATGTTCTGATCACGTTATATCCTTATTGTAATAATGACCAGAAGGTTCTTAGATGTTAAATCAAGAGAGATAAGTTAGAAGTAAGATCAAGCCGGGCTCAGTGGCTCAGCCTGTAATCCCGCGCCTTGGGAGGCTGAGGTGAGTGGATTGCCTGAGCCCGCGGATTCAAGACCCGCCTGGGCAACTTGGTGAGACCTCATCTCTACAATAAATCAAAAAATTAGCCGGGTGTGGTAGCGCACGCCTGTAGTTCCAACTACTTGGAAGGCTGAGGCGGAAGGATTGCCGGAGCCCAGCAGGTCGAGGCTGCGGTGGCCGGGAGCGGCCACTGCACTCCAGTCTGAGCGACAGAGTGAGACTCCAACTCAAAAAAAAAAGAAGTAAGATCATCCTTACAAAAGACATAAAATGAAGTAGAAAATTATTTTATAAATGAATCAGTCATGACAGAAAAAAGAAAAAACAAGTATAATATGTATTTATTTATGTACCAATTTAAGAGATAAGGGCTAATTTAGTTAATTAAATAACTTGGTGTGTAGAAAGTTTTAAGGACAATAAATGTTCTTAAACATTTAATGAACATGTTCAGTTTTCTAGAGAAAACCATGGTATAAGCAAATAAAAACAGAGTGCATACAAACCCTTGTTTGGAGTTATGTGGTTTAGCTCAATGATGCAATTAATAACACTCACTCCTCCCTTCTCTCACTCCCTGCCCCACCAAGAAGTAATCAAATTTATGCTTATATAGAAGAAGGAAAAAATATGCATTTCTTAAGGCTTTACTTTTCACCTCTGTGTTATAGTATAGTGTGAGTGTAGTTAAAAGAGGAATGATTGATCATTTCTCCAAATTATCATTTATTATCTTTTAAAAAATTCTTTATTAAAGTATAGAATAGGCTCAAGAAGGACCAACACAGACCACAAGGTTAAAGAGTAAAGCACTAGTTGAAAAACTGATAGAGTATGTCAGAATTATGACCCTCAGGGCAAGTCTCTAAGGCACTCGGTAGACAAATAGAAAAATCCCCTAAATGTTGGGAAATGACTAGAACATCATTTAAAAGAATAAAGCAGTATGGTTCTAGAAACTACAGCACACAAAGTTTAAGTCATATATGGAAATTAAACAATTAAATATTATCGGAGTTAAATTTGTAATGCTATCTAAAATTTGAGCATTATAAGTTCATTACTTCATTACTGTGAGTTGTGTAACTACAGTGGAGCAGTTTTGGTAAGATCCATCATTTTAGAGTTGGAAGAAACTGTCACTCTGCTTTATAAGTAAGGGTCATAAGTCTTCAAAAGATGAAGTCACACTGGGTAAGAAATAAAACACAGAACTCCTAACCCCAGCCCACTACTATTTCTACTAATTGAAGTTATGATTTTTTGGAGTCTTGATAAGATGTAGTCACTAAAATATTCCAACATAGAGTGAGCCAATTAAAGAATCCCCTTGTTATTTGAAATGCTAAACTGGCATTTGAGAAAACTCCAAAATAATACTTTGTTCTCTGTTACCACAGAGCTACTGTACAATATCTGAAAGCGATCATCTGATATTAAGTCCCTATTATAATTCTGACATCACAAATGTTGCTGGCATTTCATGTTAGTAATTGAAAGTCCTTCAAACCTCTTGAAATGGGCAAATTCTATTTCATTTTGCATTTTTTCCCCTTAAGTCAGTTTTGGTGACATTTCTACCACTACCCCACTCCTGCATGTGGCAATGAATACTAAAAACCAAGCTCATAGCTTTTTTTTTTTTTTAACTTAGAAAAGAAAAGAGCGGTGTTTATAATGTTTGGTAGCAAACCCCTAAAAAGTTTACTTATTGTTAATATGAGAACTAATTTTGTTCAATAACATACTAAAGATAAATTCTCATATGATAAATAATATATTCTTTTGTAGAATGAAATCCAATTCACTATCTAGCTAAAATGTTAGGACTTGATTCATTTTCATTACCACAGATCAATCTATTTCTTGCAACTAGATAGTTAACAATAATCCTTTCCTAATAAGATATAATTTTTTAAAACAAGCCAACAAACTACAGTTTGATTTTCTAAAAATAATCCTTCTAAAAGTTCTCTAAAGAGCAGTTCTCTTGAAATTTCTCTTTTTTCCTGTTCTATCTCTAGAGACTTTCTAAGGTCTGTGAAGTCCTGTGTTTTTCAGATTCCTTCCTTTCCCTCCCCCTCTTTCATTCTGTCTCTTTTTTCTCTTTCCCTGGGACAGGAAGTAGAGGGTGTTGACCTTCTCTGGATCTATCCCAATGTCAGAAGGTGGTCTTTTAAAAGATTCCAAGCTTTGGATTTCTGACTGATTGTATTTTTCAGATAATTGTGTAAATAAATAAGCCGTGAAAGGTTGTATTTCCCCTCCCTCCTCATAGCTGTATAATGACCAAGTGACCACTCTGAGACTAATTACCGGGCTTTTCAGTCTTTCTCTTAGAGAAATAAGCATTATCTCCCTGTTGACTGGAACTGTACTGTGTGTTCCTGACAGGGGAGGGGTGGGGATAGAAGCACACAGCCATGAGCCCTGGGGCCCAGGACCTCCAGCTCCCTCACCCCAGTGTGTTCCATGCTAATACTCAGGCCCCATTGCTCCAGCACAGCTAAGTTCCTGAAGGGTTGCTGTTAAGATTTCCCTTTCCCATCCGGTCTCAATAGTGACCCTTTGATTTTTAGAAAAAAGGAAATGTTATGAAAAAACTGCTTCCTGCGAATAAGCATAATAAAACTTGAAGGATACAAATGCCACATAACATACTCTATAAAAAGATTTTTTGTGAACTACTCTTTTTATAATTTTGTGAGTAGGAGGATGGCCTAGGGAACACACCCTCGTCTCACCCAATGTCGCTTTGTGTGTATTGTGCCTGGGAGGCCATTCTGGTTCCTCTCTGCATACTTCTCAATCTACCCATCCTTCAGTTAATTGAAATGACCTTCTCCCACCCCCTCTGAAACATCCCCAGATGATTCTGCTCACTGCTGTAGGATTAGCATCTAGGGCAGTGCTTGGAACTCAAGGCAGCACTCAGGAAAGAACTGTTGAACAAATGAACACATGAATCCAGAAGTCAGGGAGGGTGCCTTATCCTGATATGTATTGTCTGTGACACTTGCAGGTTTTAAAAATATGCCATCTTGTACTTACTGAAGCAGGTCTATCTGTCTAATTGCCTCATGGCATCTGAAGGATTATATTTCCTCTCTTCCTAGAAATTTTTATCTCATAGCTCCTTGCAAAGTGCTTTCCTTGTTTGTGATAAAATCTCAGTGAATGTTAGCTGTTTAAAAGACTTCCATAAAGATTTTTCTCGAGTCCACTGCAAATGTTCTATGTATCCATTCATTTAGTCAACACAAAAGTTATTTTACCCTGACTATGTGCTGGCTTTGCAAAGGCAAATAAAAATCGATCTCTGCCCTGGAAAATTTCCTAGGGTGGGGATAAAGTAGAGAGTCGTTTATAGTCCCAGGTAATAAATGTCAACCAGAAGGGTATAAGAGTGAAGCTGTGGGAGTGGAGGGTTCTGGGAAGAGACAATAGAAGAGGTGGGGAGATACTTGGGGAGGTGACAGTGTGGATCAAAGTGAAGAGATACAGGGAGAAACTTCTACTTCCTGCCTGTGGTTCCTTATAGTGCACTCCTTCTATTCTAGTGGTTAAAAGGATAATAAAACACATGAGGCCAAGCATCCTTAGGAATCACAGTGCAAATGATGAACACCTGTACGATGAATGCCAATTCTGAAGGCAGATTTCTTTCCTCTGTGGAATTATGGTGGTTTACATTGCATAGTGTGTAAGGAAGACCACATCTAAAACTATATGTAGAAATAACGTGATAAGGATAGAAACTACCATGACAGTGAATTAGCATCTCACGCCAATGTGTGTTGGGATGATTTCTCCATTTTTTCAATGTGAAAATTCAGCACGTCTGCTCACATAGTATTTTTCAACATTTAAATACATGTACAGGAATTTCTTTTCCACTGCTTTAACATTGACATCTTCACGTCTGGCTCTCTGTCCCCTTTTGCCCTTTCCCTGCCAAAGGCAGGCCTCTGCCTTCAGGTGATAAATATTATGTGGTCTATCAATTTGCATCAGACCAGATTTCTGTAGAATTTATCTTTCATAGTTTCTAGTCATAATGATGATGATGATAATTACTTGTCTCTTTCTCAAATATAGAATTGTATTTATTACAGCTTTCAAACTGTGCGTGGTCCTTTAGAAGGGATATTTCTCCCACACCCTGCCCTTCCCCCTTGTGAAATGTTACATTCAGTCCCCTTTTTTCTACAAGGGAGAGAACAGATTCAATGACTTACCCAAGATCACAGAGCTAGGTAGTGGTAGAGCTAGTGGGAGCCTCTCCTTTCCTCTCAGATGCTAATGTTCTTTCTCACCTCACAAGATCTTCCATGTTTATATTTAAGTCACTACATATGGTGTTCCAGAATGTTCCCTGAGATATACTGTGTGAAACTTCTGTGCATCTAGCAGCAACAATATTAGTGAGGCATTTATCTCTGTTACTATCTAGCTCTTTTGACTTTCACAGTAGTCGAGAGAAAGTATAGTTTTAGGACCTTCCTTCTTTTCCACACTGCCCCATATTTGTATTACAAAGGAGAAAATCACATTGTAGGGATAGATGCGGCAGAATGAACCTTATTGTTTGTTCAGCTCCAGCCTTTTCCTAGAAAGGCGTAACATTACTGCTGCAAGGCCATGGGGTAAATATACCTCATCCTTCACAAGTGTATTTTCAACTTACTTTGAACAAATTTTATCCAAATTCATTCAAGAAAATTTTCATTGAAAATTTACCCATTCTTTGCTTGTCATTTCATCCTGTAATCTATAGTAGCATACACCATATGGCCCAAGAGTATCTGAAAAACCCTAAGTCCACCTGGAAACTTTTATTACATAACTTAGTTGGCAACCTAATCCTGAAAAGGAGAAATAAAATACCATTGTTATTCTTGGTAAATTGTTCTTATGGCAGAAGTGTCTGTTCTTTACATCTAAGTTAAACATCCTTTTGAAAGCAGAAGAAATTTACGGGGCTGTAATCAAAATAACTTTACAAGGTGTTGGAGCTTACTTTTTTTTTTTTTTTGAGTTGGAGTCTCACTCCGTTGTCCAGGCTGGAGTGCAGTGGTATACTCACAGCCACCGCAGCCTGAACCTGCTGGGCTCAGGTGATCCTTCTGCCTCAGCCTTCCAAGTAGCTGAAACTACAGGCACGCGCTATCATACCTGGCTAATTTTTTATTTATTGTAGAGATGAAGTCTCGCCTAGCTGCCCTGGCTGGTTGAAGCTTAGTCTTTAGAGAAGAACATTGAATGCATGCATATTATTAGTTGCAGAAGCTGCTTCGGCAGCTCCCATAACTCTATGGTTTTATTATTGCTTATTAGGATGCACACATATCATTAGCGAAAATAATAAAAGTAAATCAGAAGTAACTGACTTTTTTCTTTGTCACACAGGCAGCACACATCTGGCAATTTTGAATTGAAGTATCTTGACTGTCCAACATAGCCTCTTATATATTCTTAGAAACATAAGCAAAGAAGTTCAGGAGATGGTTTTCATCTCTTTGCCAACATTTAGGGAACTTCACAAAAGACTACCATGGTAACTTGGTGTGACTGAATATGTATCAGCTTTGCTATTCTTGTGGGAATATGATTACTGGAATTTGAACCTTGAGTATGATCAAAACTTTCAGATTCTCTTAGCTGCAAAGAAGAATAACTGCTTGTGTGATTCTGACCTTTTTTGCTATAAGGTATCAGAGAGTAATTATGAAAATGGAATAACTTAAAAATATTACCTAACAGAACATGGATTCATTTATTCAGATCTATTCAAGGAATAAAAGAGAATAATCTGATATTCAGAGTAAGTGGATATGCACTGTGGTATTTTTCTTATTGATTTCTTATTGATGTTTGTTTATGAAAATTTTCAATTGTGTTTACCTTTGGAAAAGGCCTCTTGAATCTTGTGAATTTGATGAAGATTTCATGTAAAGTAGACACAAGAACTTTTTGTGCTTGGTTGTCTCTAAATTGGAACCAGTCATTTCTGGTCATGAGGAAAGGACATTGTTCTAATATCCACTCAGAGTTATTATTTTTGGCTTATTATTTGCTGATGAGGAAACAGGAACCTGACATTTTGCTGGATTCCCAGGACCTATGTCTTTAAAGACTGGGATTATCACCCTTCCCCAGAGAGTTGTCTATTAGGGAAAAAGGACCATCTGGGGCTAGAGTGGCAGTTCTTTTTGTGGGGACATAAAAGAGCTCTGAAAAGCCAGAAGGAGGAGATGGTTGCTAACCTACTTCCTGGGTTGTAATCCCAGGGATTAAATAAATGAAAGAGATAAACGAAATAAAAGGAAAAGAAAAAAGATGAAATCTGAACACACTGAAAAGTTTTTCCCCAGAGTCAAAAAGACTCAAGATATGGGCTAAAAGTGAGTAAAAATTTCAGGGCACGTTGATGTGGGCCGAAGTCTTGGGGGAACGAATAGGGTCAGTGTGGGATTTCTTGGAGGATGCAGAGAAAAAAAACTTGCCAAAGCCCTGAGTACTTTAGCAGGACTGATCTTAATCTCCTTAATCTGGAGGGCTAAATGTGTTGTGAAGAAGGCCAAGTGCCTAGGGCCAGATGTCATTTAGAATCACATAAACAAAAAAAGCAACACATACAAACAAAAAGCAGCAGTAGATACTAGTTTTTTCTCCCCTCACTGACTTAATGCATTCATGCATCCTATTTACCAAGTTTTGCTTGGGATTCTAAGTAATGATCCTTGCCTTTAAGCAATCGGCCATCTAATTAGGGAATATAAATCTCAAAAACAACAATTTAAAACACAGCACATAAGAATCCCTCTAAATGTTTATGGTTGAACACATTCACATTTGCTATCACATTAATAAACGTTTCTCTCTTTTTTTTTTTTTTTTGCCTTTTGATATATCAGTTGATACATGAAACATATATCTTATATATGTAAATTATATAGAGTAATAGTACAATGATCCCCTGTGAATTGACAATCTCGTCATAGAAATGAAACATTACCAGTCATTTTCATCTACCTGTGTGCTCCTCTCCTCGCCCATCCCTGCCGGCCTCCAAGGTATAACACTCTGCTAAATTATTTTGGTTTTGTTTTTATACCTTGATTTTTGGAAATAAAGATTTTTTTTTTTTTTGAGTTGGAGTCTCACTTTGTCGCCCAGACTGGAATGCAGTGGCCGCTCCCGGCCACTGCAGCCTCCACCTGCTGGGCTCCGGCGATCCTTCCACCTCAGCCTTCCAAGGAGCTGGAACTACAGGCGCGCGCTACCACGCCCGGCTAATTTTTTTTGGTTTATTGTAGAGATGAGGTCTCGCCAAGTTGCCCAAGAGGGTCTCGGACCCGCGGGCTCAGTCAATCCACTCATCTCAGCCTCCCAAAGTGCAGGATTACAGGCTGAGCCACCGAGCTCGACTGGAAATAAATATTTCCCTGAAAAAGAAGATTTTTAAATTGCATAGAAATATATGCCAAATAAGGTATTATTTTGTGCTGTTTTAGAGCTCTATAAATATATTTTGCTCTGTGTAGTCTTCTGAAACTCACCTCCCTTATATCCTGCAATATTATTTCACAAAATTTTGGATGTGGGTTGAAGAGGTTAAGTAATTACATATCTGCATAGCATACCATTGTATTGATGTGCATTGATGTATTCATCCATTCTCTTGTCAATTGTCATTTGGATTATTTTAGTTTTTTACTATTATGAGCATTACTAGAAACAAATTCAAGAGTGCTTCTAGAGTATTCCTCCAGGAAATTGCTAATTTTCAGAATATATGAATATTTAAATTTAAGATTCAATGCCAATTTTTTTCCTAAAATTGTTATATTAATTATATCAATACCCAGAATGTATAGGAATTTCTGTTGATCTCAACTCAGACACTTGGTTGTTAGACTTTCCAATTACCGTCAATCTAGAGAATCTAGAAAGTGCAAAATGGTACATCATTGTGACTTTGATTTTTATTTGTCTGATTTCAAAAGAATTTGAGATCTTTTTATTTATTTATTTATTGGCTATATGGGTTTCTTTTTCAGGGAAATATCTATTCATCTTTTTTACCCCTTTTTCTATTGCATTATTTATATTTTTTTCTTATTATTTTTTAAGATATCATTTATATTTTTGGGGTACTATATTTTCTAAGTGTTACAAATGTGTAATCACATTTTAATTATTTTAAAATCCTTTTTGTATTCTATTTCTATAAATAGAATTTTTACATTTTAACATATTCAAATACATACATCTTTTCTTTTTTAAGAATGATGTTCATCTTTCTTTGATAAGAAAAATCTTTTAGTTTTTTTCCATATTACTTATGGATTCCTCAAGGTACCCCTCCAAAGTCAGAAATTCATGTTTATATTTTCATCTAAAATATTTCAATTTTTTTCCTTATTTAAATCATTAATCCATTTAGAATTGTGTGTGTATCTATTTGTGTGCATGTGTGTGTGTATGAAAGAAAGCAAGGAAAGGACTATGGATTTAGTTTAACTGTTTTCCATATATATATCCAATTCTTTTTGGGTATAATTCTCCTTTTAGTGAATTCTTATACTTTCATATAGCATTGACAGTCATTTTAAACATATGTTGGACCTTCTCATACTGGAATGAGGGTTTAATCATCCTTGACCTCTATCTATGCCTTCCTACTTTCTCAAGATGGTGGATCCAGAATCTGGTATGCAGTCATCTTCTGGTGACCACATCCGCATGGGACAGCTAAGCTACAGACAACCTAGTTGATTTGTTCCACTGACCCCACACCTTGCATGGGCTGCACAGGTATGCCACAGTGACCAACTGTCATTCACAGTGTGACTTCACAAAGCATCTGCCTGCATGTTCTAAAGTCACCAATTAGTCACCATGGGAAACCTGATTGGGTAACACTCTGGGTCCCAACTAAGGTCCCTTATTTTTTCTCTCTTGCTCTCCACCTGCTGGTTGAGTAGGAGTGGTCTGGAGGGCTCCCACCTTCCTGATGGCCTTGTGAGGGTGCTGCCCTCTTCTCTTTGGATCTGTGAGTAATAAAATGCTCTTGTTATTTCATGTGTTTTGTTGAGCTGCCTTCTTACTGTCTCATATGACTGACCCACTCAAACTTAACTCTCTTCCTGGCCAGGCTCTCAGAGAGTGGCTATCCTGGTAGAAATAAATTAGACACAGGTCATAAAAGAGCCTCAAGGGCATCTGCCAGTATAAATAAATTTCCTGTGAGAGAGACACCTGGTCACATGTCAGACACTTAAGTAATAGGATGTCTGCCAGGATAAGGAAGAATTCCATGAAAGGCACATTGTAAATATCCACAACCATCTCCCCTGGAGCTGCATCCTGGTTGGGCTAGAGTTTACAGCTATTCTCTTAAGAGAGATGCCAAGACCAAATTATTGGAAAATATGACACCTCTTTCCTCACTGATCCTCAAGGACAACTCTATCATATGTCAAAGTTCTATATATGTAGAGATTTTTCTGGAACTCCTCTTTCATTAGTTAATTTGTCTGTTACTTTACACACACAAAAGCATATATTAATTACAGTATCTTGTTGGTTTTTTTAAGTTGATATTTGGGTAGGCCAGTCCTTTCATCTTGCACTCCTGCTTGAACAATCTCTGTCCACCATGCTTCCATATGTATTTTATAATCGATTGTCAAGTTTCTTGAAAAACTGTTGGAATTTTTATTTTATTTATTTATTTTTTAAAATTTATTTTTAAATTATTATTATTATTTTTTGAGTTGGAATCTCACTCTATCGCCCAGGCTGGAGGGTAGTGGCACACTCACAACCACCCCAGCATTGACCTGCTGGGCTCCGGCCATCCTTCTGCCTCAGCCCTCCAAGTAGCTGGAACTACAAGTGTGCGCTACCATGCCCGGCTATTTTTTTTTTTAATTGTAGAGACGAGGTCTCACCAAGTTGCCCATGGGCTCAGGCAATCCACTAGCCTCGGCCTCCCAAAGTGCTGGGATTACAAGCTGAGCCACCGAGCCTGGTTGGAATTTCGATTTTAACTGCATTGACTCTATGGTCTAGTTTTGGGAGCACTGATATCTTTACGATACTGAGTCTACCTGTGAGTATGACATATCCCTCTACTTATTTAGATCTAAACATATAGATTTACATCTTCGTAAGTTATAGCTCTGGTTGCTTTTGTAAAGGATAATTTTTAAAATGTACATTTTCTAAATGTTGCAGGTTTGTGAGACCCTTTTCTTTTCTTTTTTAAAATTTTGAGCCAGCATCTCACTTTGTCACACAGGCTAGAGTGCAGTGGCACGATCACAGCCCACTGCAGCTTCGAACTCCTGGGCTCAGGCTATCATTGCACTTCAGCCTCAGGAGTAGCTGGGACTACAGGTGTACACCACCATACTCAGGTAATTTTTTTGATGTTTTGTAGAGAGAAGTTCTTACTATGTTGTCCAAGATGGTCTGGCACTTATGTGCTCAAGCAATGCTCCCACCTCAGTCTTCCAAACTGCTGGGATTACAGTAAGCTACTGCATTTTTTCTTAATAATAATTTGTCTGACTAATTTAGGGAAGTTTTTGTAGTAGACAATCATCTGCAAAAATCTGATTCTTCACTTGCCCTCAATGGAGTAGAACTCCAATTCAGGGCAGAGAGAGGCAATGATAGTATGTCCTCATTAGAAATGCTATTTGCTACAGTTTACTTTTGTTTATAGCTATCTCTTTGTTAGGCTAAGTTAAGTTCTAGTCTCTTTATCTAATTATCTAATGCTTTTTAAAAAACACAAATAGATATTGAATTTTTCCAAATGCTTTTCTGTATCTCTTGAGATGACATTTTTTTCTTCTTTAACCTGTTAACAAATATTATACAGATTTAAAATAGCATATAGATTATCTAACACTGAAATACTCTTTTATTCTTTTTATACCCTAATTTGATTAAGGTGTCTTAAGTTATTTTATATAGCTGAATTATGTTCAATATTTTGTTTAGTTTTTTGTATCTATGTTTATGAGTGAGGTTCATTTTCTAGCTCTGAGAATTTGCAAGAGATTGAAATAATCTGTTTCATCAAAGCTGAGTAGAGTTTACTTATAAAATCATCCAGGCAAGTGTTGTCTTTATAGGAAGACTTGAAACACTTTTTAAAAAATTATATTTCTCCTGGATTTAAATTAGTTAGATTATAGTACTCTAGTAATTTGTCTATTTCATCTAAATGTTCAAATTTATTGACCTAAAGATTTATGTTGCATTCTTATTATCATCTTAATATTTACTTTATCAGTGCTTAAATTCTACTTTTTATTTCTAATAACATTTGTTTCTTCTTTCTTACCTTGATAGAGGCTGATATTTTTATTTTTAGGGTTTTCAAAAAAAAATTTTTTTATTGTCCCAATTTTATGTCTGCCTTTTATTTCTTTGATTTTTGCTTTTATCTTAATTATTTCCTTTCTTTATTTTAAATGAATTTATGCCATTGTTTTTCTAATGCATTAAGTTGGATACTTTTTATTAGAAAGTTCTGAAGTGGTCTGTATTTTAAAAAAGACTTAAAAGCTGAGTACAATACTGCCCTTAAAGATAAATTCTATATATTCCATTAAGGTTGGCTTTTTACATGCATGCATGCTTCTAAAGCCTGTTCTATGAACAGAATAATGGGCTTTGGAGCCTTAATTCCTTGAGTTCTGAGTTATAGCTCTAACACTTAATTCCTCTGTGACACGGCATATGTTACTTATTTGTCAGGGCTTCAGTTTTTTAATCTATCAATTTGTACAAATTGCTGTGACCATTATAAGAGAAAATACATATAAAGTGTCCAGGCCTGGTGCTGACATATACTTAGTACTCAAATAGCAGGAGTCATAGGTATTTGCAAAGGCAAATTATAGATAAGTTGTAAAATTGCTTTTATCCTAAAAGTTTTATTGAGATTTGTTTGACTGTTAAAATAATTATAAAAATTTATAATAAGAAATGATTAGAAGATATAATTGAGATATATAATCTGCCTCATTTGACATGATTTTGACCTTTGAAAATAGATGTTAAAAATGTCTGTTCAGAGAACTGTGATATGCTTTGCTAAAGTATATTTGCATGCAGATATCCAAATGCCCCCAAGCTCTTGAGGTTTCCTGAAGGGAAAGCATAAATTAAAAAAAAAATTAGATACATAAGCAACTTAAGTTTCCACCCTCCAGAATAATGCTATCATAGCTCAATATTTGGAAAAATATCTGGGCAGGGCAGCTTATTTTGTATAAAAATTGGCAATTGGATTTCCCTCAATTTTTCTGTAGTTTATATAAAGCACCACCTAACAATAAAGCCTCTTGTACTCAGACACCCATTCAACCTCATTTGTCTTTCTCTCTGTGAACAACATGGATGGACTTTTTCTTGTGGAAGAATTAAATAAAATATTTGAATAGAAAAACCTTTTGATACAGCTGGAAAAGAAGACAGCATGTTTGCCTTATCTGAAAACATAAGTTAAAAGCACTTCAGAAAAAAGGCAATTTGTTACCCAAAGGACTTTTAATTTTATTTTTATGCATTAAAAATAAGCATAACATGCAAAATAACTGTAACAGATTGGAAGACAATATTTGCAAAGCATAAATCTGTTAAGGGGTTAATACCCAAAACATATAAGGAATTCATATAACTCAATGTCAACAAACAAACAATAACAAAACAAATAAACAAAAAACCCAAATAAACTCACTAAAAAATAGGCAAAGAATCTTAAAAGACATTTCTCCAAAGAAGACATACAAATGACTAGCAGATATAGGAAAAGGTCCTCAACATCACTAATCATCAGGAAATGCAAATCAAAATTATGAGATACCACCTCATACCTGTTAGGATGGCTATTAACAAAAAAACAAGAGAAAACAAGTGTTGGTGAAAGTATCGTTCTATGAAAAAGATACTTGCACATGCATGTTTATTGCAACATTGTTTACATTAGCAAAAAAAAAAAAAAAAAAAGAACCAACTGTGCTACCCACCAAAAGAGGACTAGATTTAAAAAATGTGGTACAGATACATGATGGAATATTATTCAGCCATAAAGAAGGACAAAATTATGAACTTTGCAGTAACTTGGATGGACTTAGAGGCTATAATATTGAGTGATCTATCACAGAAACAAAAAACCAAGTATCACATATTCTCACTCACAAGTAGACCTTGAACAAGTATCGTAATACTATAAGAAGGGGATTGGCAGTGGTGGGAAACTGCCGGGGGTGGGGTGGGACACACCTCATCAACAAGGGTACCTGCATAATGAACATTTGAAGACCTAACCCTTAATTGTACCCAACATATTTAAAATAAAAACTTTTAAAAAAGAAAAGAAAAATGCCACTGACAACATTTGAGATCTTAAAAAAAAAATGTACGTAGAAAAGGGAACTTTGTATATTATGGGTAGGAATGTAAATTAGTGTAGTCATTAAGGAAAATGGTATGGAAGTTCCCCAGACAATTAAAATTAGAACTACCATCTGATCCAGCAATCCCTCTACTGGATCTATATCCAAAGAAAATGAAATCAGTATGTTCAAGAGATAGCTGAATCCCTCCTATGTTTGTTGCAGCCTCATTCACAATGGCTAAGATATGGAAACAAACTAAATATCCATCAATGGATAGAGGGACAAATGGAGAAAGAAAACATGCTACATACACACACACATACAGACACACACACACACACACATACACACACACACACACAGGAATTGGTTAGCCATAAGAAAAAAGGAAATCTTGACATTTGAGACAACATGGATGGACCTGGAGAATATTATGCCAAGTGAAATAAGTCACATACAGAAAGGCAAATACTGCACATTCTCACTTCTATGTGGAGTCAACAGTAGTCAAATTCATAGTAGGTAGTGAGTAGAATGGTGGTTGCCAAGGCCTTGGGAGAGGAAGAAATGAGAAAGTGTTGGTTAAAGGTACAAAGTTTCAGTTAGCCAAGATGAATACTGCCATTCTGGAAATCTAAGGCACAATAAAGTGAAAATAGTTAATGATACTGTATTGTATGCTTGAAATTTGCTAAGAAGATTGGTTTTAAATTGGTTTTAAATGTTCTCATTGCAAAAAGAGAAAATGGTAACTATGTAAGGTGATGGATATGTTAATTAACTTGATTGTCTCTATTATTTTGCAATATATATGTATATCAAAACATTGTCATACACCTTAAATATATAAAATTTGTGTTTGTCAGAGAGAGAGAGAGAGAGAGAAAGGAAGTTGACGTTTCAGCAAAGTCCCTGGAATGCTCTCTGGCGGATCCTAACCCACTCCCTTCCACCCCCACCCTGAAGCCATTCCCAATTTCACTGGGTGACATCAGTATGGGCTCTTGCCCAGAAGGAGATCTCAGGGCTGAAGAGCAACCACGGAGTCTTCCCACTCTGGGGACCACAAAAATCCCAAAAGTTTCTTAGTTAACCCCCTTCAAAAAACTGAGGCCTGTGGAAAACCTACGCATGGAAAGTCTGTTTCTATTTCAGTTGTGTATCAGTTAAGATGGAAAATTTTTAAAGTCCACACAGATGGTAAATAAATTTCTGCTACATGAGGCAGTTCCTGGAATAAAGCAATTTTCTCAAATAACAAGTGCCAACTTATTTTTTCAGCAGGACTTATTTTTAACTTTCCCAGGGAATGGTTGAAAGTCTGAGAGCAGTATCCTTCACCTTAGGAATCTGAGTGGCCTTTCAAAAGAAACTAGTGCTTTTCTCACTACAGACTTGCATGCATGTATACACAAATATGTACGTTGAATGAAGGGAGTGGTTGTTCATTCATTTTTTTGGGAGAATGAGTGAAGGAGTGAGAAGATGGAAATTTTGCAGATGTGTTTATGTTTTCATCCAATGTTTAGTTTTCCATAGCTCACTCCAAACAGTATGAAATAGACATATTTTTTGCTTAGGAATTTATTAAATATCTTGAACAAATGTCCATTAATCTTCCAGAATCCTTTACTCTCTGTGAGAGTTGGCATAAGTCCCCAGAAGCCTTCAGCAGTAGTCCCCTAGGACATAGTTGAAAACCCCTAATGCTTTGCTGGGTCATGCTTCACTGGGGAGAACCATCCTTGGGCTGCAATTGGCAGGGAATGCTAGTGTCTTAAACAAAACGATGCCATTTGCCAAATCAGGATGATTCAAACATTCCTTCTAGTAGTAGGGATTCCCTATACAGAAGAAAGAAGTTGACTATTAAATAAGTTGGTTTATAATCACTATTAGTTTTAATAAAGACATTACATCTGAGTGCAAAGTAAGTATCTCTCTCTCTCCTTGGTAACACAATTTACTCTGCACTACAGGGAATCTATCAATCTAGAAATAAATATTTACTGAGTGCTTGAATACCAGTCACTAAAGGACTAAAGAAAAAAATTGTCTTTGCCTTAAGGAGATCATAGTTGAAGGGACAGATATGAGGCAATTAGAGAACCAGCAAGGGCCAGACTGTGGGCCTGGTGTGGGGATATGATAACTTGATATGTGGAGAGAGATATCCAATGCTAAGGTGAAAGCTACAAGTATACCATCTACATGGAAATATGAAGACGGTTTTTTGGTAGATAATTTTTGAAGTTCTTCTTTAGTGACACTGCTATAACATTTCTGTTGCAGTGACAACTTTTGTTATGTGTGTGACAGATTCTAATGTCAGAAAACACTGGCCAACAAGCAACAATTAGTACGCACTCATAAGTGTAATTTACTAACAAACAAGTCTGTGGAAATTAGAGAAATTAGGAGAGGAAAGGAATATAAAGGTTTCCTAATTCAACACCCTTCCTTGAATAATGAGACAAGGCTGAGAAAGTGACTGACTTGTTCTAGGTGCCAGGTATTGTCAGAGCTAGGATGAGAACAAAGCTGTTCCATGAGTGAACTCTGTGCCCCTTCACTGCAACATAAGGACAATGACAGGTTCAGAGTCACACTGTTCTGTAATATATATGTGAACTTGCCAACCTGGCTAATCAAGAATGAAGGACCTCCAAGCCTTCTATGGTCTGAAAGTATGTGTTCTCTCACATTTGTATGTTGAAAGCTAATCCCCAATGCACATATTAAGAGATGGGACCTTTGAGATGATTTTGTTGTGAGAGTTCTGCCTTCATGAATGGGATTAGTGCCCTTAAAAAAAGGCCCCAAAGAGACCCTTCACCCCTTTTGCCATGTGAAAATACAGTGAGAAGATGCCATTATGAACCAGAAAATGGGCTCTCACCACACACTAAATCTGCTGGTACTTTGATCTTAAACTTTCTGGTTGCCAGAGTCATAAGAAATAAAGTTATGCTATTTGCTACCCATTCAGTGGTATTTTCTTAGAGCAGCCTGAATAGACTAAGACAGAGATTAATTCCCTAACTTTTTCTTAGTTTTATTTAGTGACTAAATTTTTCATGATTTTATAGCAAATCAAAGTGTAGGCATTATCAGTTGAAGAAGCACCTATTTTGATAGCGATATAACTAAAATGACATTTTTGATAAACAAGAGATCAAACCATAAAATTATGGTTAAAAAAAATTAAGGTTAAAAAAAATTAAGATATTTCTAAACATTTGTAGCTGTTTTTTCTTGCTTGCCTTAAACATGTTGTATATCAGGGTTGAATTTTGGTAAATCTGCCTTTTTGAAAGGTGGTCCCTATGATATAGTACAAAAATCTTAAAGTTTCTTTTCAGAAAATCTTAACTTTAGAGGAAATCTTTACTTTAAATTTTGCTTCAAAAGGACTTTAGTCTTTTGATTTCAAGAGCCCAGAAAAAGGACATCTTTTATATCAGGCCTTTGGCTAAACATAGTGGTTAAAATAATGAATTTCCTGTTATTCTAAGCATGAGCCCAGAAGCCATGGTGATTTTTGTACTTATTTAGTGAATTAAAAAAAGAAAGTGAATAAAAGATGCTATTATGAATAGCAACCATAGAAAATAAAGATTATAAACAGTAGGAGTTTCACAATGAAAAGAAAGAAAAAACTATAACCACAAAATTTCTTCCAGAGATGGGGGAGATTCCTTGGTGTGTTTCAGCTCTTAGGTAAATTGGGAGAAACACATACCTTGAGGCTTATACTCAGATCCTTAGAAGAATACACTATGGACTAAAGTGTATGAGGTTAAAAGTAAACCCTCAGTGATTGACCACAGTGGGAATGTGGGATCAAGAACTGAATTTGTGATGTGGAAGAGACCACAATGTTATCTTGGAAAAACTAGAGATGAGTGAAATTATGCAGACTCTAAGTAGAGAATAAGGTGAACTCCCATTATTCCCTTCAATCTGGTATGTTCTGTAGTTCTCACATACTTGTCATTATTTCATAACCAGTTCTTCTCTGAATTCTGAACAGGTACTGCTAAACTTCTGCAAAATAACCAGTTTATCATTTTCTAGAAAACATGAAAAGTCAATAGACTGCTTCTTAAAGCAAAAATAAGCTGTAGATGTTGCCTTGACCTTGGATTTGTGATGGGGGAAATTGTGATTGGGGAAATATAATCATTTAAACACAAAAAAGCATCTTCTACTTTTTGTACTTTAAATAGGATATATAAGTAATTATTTTAGAATTGTTTCAAAGACCTAACTAATATGATTTATTGATTTGTGAATATTAGCTATTCAATGATTTTCTGTGAACATCCAGCTGTGATCACTTTATTTTTCATGATACTTGACAGCATTATACCCATTATCCAAAGTTTAAGCTTTATAAAAATTTGGATTATGATTTTTAAAATTTTAGGAAGAATGAAAGAATAAGCAAATGTATTCTGATAATTATAATTCTAATTGTCTTATGCCACTAAGAAGTTAAATTTAGAAGAGGAAATGAGACAGATTTTCATTTTGCATCCACATGTACAGTGCAATTTTTTTTAGTATGGCTAATACATGGACACCTATAGGGGACACTCCAGAGAGTCAAATGGGAAATTAACCAGGCTGTGGGAACAACAGTTATAAACCAGAGTGGTCCAGAAAAATCAGGATGAATAGTCTCCCTACAATGGAGCATGTACCATAAGATGTTGGAGTTATCAACATTTTTCTTACATTTTTTTGAGTTTTTTGAGGAGAATGACAGTAACTTACTCATCTTTGGCTAACTAACATAATGCCCAAATGTTAGAAGGCTAAAGAAAATGCTGAATTAATGAGTTAATAATTGAACGAATGTTCATTCATTCAAGGTATATATTTATGCAAGCAGTATAATAGGATACACCTTTTATGTACATGAAGTCAAAGAAAGTGATTAAATATCAACCTCAAAGACATAAGACAACATAGTGGATGAAACTTTTTCTATTTTTCTAGGCACACAGCAGAGGAAGTTGGGTGCTTTTCTCTGACATCAACCTTACTGAAAAAGAGGCAGTTCTGTGGCCAATTGTGGCTGAGGAAATACAGACTCACTTATTCATTCATCCATCAACCCATCCTTTAACCCATTCATCTGCTGGACAACTTCCTATTTCTCACTATTCCATGTTAGTTACTGAGGTTGCATGGGGGAACACATTGGATCTATCCTGAGTGAGTATATAGTACTCCAAATCTGACCTACGTTTTTCCTCAAACAAGATGAAAAAAAAAAATTATTAACACTCATTCATTTTACTTCCTTCTTTAGTGAGGACATCTTCAAGGAGAGAGTGTGGAAGATGTCTTTGGGATCTTAAAGAAAGTGATGTGAGTGCCCCAGTGCAAGGCAAGCGGGTGTATAGAGTCACTACTAGGATACTCTCAGAGCCCGCGGGAGCAGGGATTTATAATGCATTTCTATAGGTCTCTGTCGCAGTAGTGAGATTAAGGCTTAGATTTTAACAAGAACGAAACATAGAGGATTTAAAAATACATTTTGGGGAATATGATCTTCGTCTGATTAAAAAAAGACAAACATGGGTTAGCTTTTTATGAAGGAAAATAACTTGATGATGATGTTTTCTTAGGAAGATTTTAAACCTGCTTAGATGTGTAGAATGAACTCGTATTAAGAGAAAACACTGGATCCAGACAGATAGCAAAGAACTGATTGTAGCACGTCCACGTAATGAGATAAGAAGATGAGACGTATAAATGATAAATCCCTACACAAATCATGGAGAACTCACACACCAACAATCTACTCTATACAATTTTCCTTAGTCATAATTAAGAAAGATCAACCACAGTCACTAAGTCTTTAGGGAAACGGACTGTTATACAAAAAAAAAAAAAGATTCAGATAGCACCAATAACATATTTAAAAAATGCTCTAAAAGCATCCCTATAATTAGTATTCTCAAAGAAATCTGAGAGAATGTTGCATCTATAAAACATAAACATGGTACTAGGAAAGAGCGTTTTAGAACATTCATGAGCATGGTACCAGGGAGGAACATTCGCCATATTCTTCACCTTCCTCATTTTATAGGTATGAACTCTTACCTAAGGTCTAAGTCCTATCCCTCCTCTTGGCATGAAATCCCCTCTCCTCAACTCAGTTCAAGACTGTTATTCCTAAAGCTGTCTCCTGTCATGTTTTAATGATATTTCCTCTACTGGATCATTTCTATCATCTTCCAGATATGATGTTCAGAAATCTCTCGATAAAATAAAAAAAAAAAAAAGACCGGCTTTTATTCTTTTTATTTGTTTTCTTTTATAGAAATATCAAGTATTTAAAAGCAAACTTTGTTGACTTTTTCCATTTTTCGTCCACATTTTTGTTTTTGAGCCCACTGGAAATAAGCAGATGTTCCCACCACAACTGCTCTGAACAAGCGAGCCAGTGGGCTTCCTGTTGTTAGACTCTAGTTTTCTTCTTGATCTACTAGGGTCTATATATGACATTTGAAACATTTGATCTCACTTTTCTCTTAGAAACAGCTTTATCACATGCCTTTGAGGATCCTCTTTGATTCTCTTTCGTTTCATTTGTTGATCTCAACCCTCTACTGGTTTACTATTTTAGTTTCTGCATCCTTCTAACAGAAAGTAAGTCCTTTTGAGCAAAGATGTTATTTAGTATGCCTCACATCCAGAAAACTGCTCAGTATCTTTGAGGTGCTACATGCCTAATCTGAAATACTTGGTCCCAGGAGAAATGAGGAAAAACACCAAATTTCCCAAGGAGAAAAAAAAATGAGCCTAGAGAGCTAAATCCTTTTAATTATTGATTAAAATATGAGCAAAATAGCCCATAAGAACTAAAAAATATATGCACAAATAGATGATGAAGTTATTTAGGGAGGTATGTCGATCAAGAAAATAAGTGCATAAGAAAGACAAAGCACGTGAACAAGAGAGACATGCATGGCATAGAAAACAGGAACAAATATTTAAAGGAAAATTTATTAAGCCTTGATGCCTGGATGATCTGCCCTCCCCCCTTTTTTTTTTGAGTTGGAGTCTCATTCTTTGTTGTACAGGCTGGAGTGTGCAGTGGCACGCTTACAGCCACTGCAGCCTCGACCTGCTGGGCTTAGATGATTCATCTGCCTCAGCCTTCCAAGTAGCTGGAACTACAGACGCATGACACCACGCCCGGCTAGTTTTTGTGATTTATTGTAGAGATGAGGTCTCAAGAAGTTGCCCAGGCTGGTCTTGAACCCCTGGGCTCATGCAATCCTCTCACCTAGGCTTCCCAAAGTGTTGGGATTATGAGCTGAGTCAGGGTACCTGGCCTATGGTCTCCCTTTTAAAGACATAGACTACATCTGGTGCCTGTGGGTCCAATTTCACTGTTTTTTTTGAAGTGGCTCTTTACAAATCATAAAGACTTTAATGGTTTTTGAATTTTTATCCTATAGATGAAGCACAGAGTGATTTCTGTTGTTTAAGCATGCAATTCGAGGCACTTTGTTACAACAGCTCCAGAAAATTAATACAGCAAAAAATATTTGTTAAATATACAAATAAAATGCTGTATGTTTCTCAGGTGGCCACCATAAATTCTGTTAATGACATTAAGTAATATAAACAGAAGCATGCTTTTTTTTTTTTTGAGTTGGAGTCTCACTGTCGCCCAGACTGGAGGGCAGTGGCTGCTCCCAGTCGCTGCAGCCTCGACCTGCTGGGCTCCGGCGATCCTTCCGCATCAGCCTTCCGAGTAGCTGGAACTACAGGCACGCGCTACCACACCTGGCTAATTTTTTATTTATTATAGAGATGAGGTCTCGTCAAGTTGCCCAGGCGGCTTTCGAACCCGTGGGCTCAGGCAATTCACTCACCTCAGCCTCCCAAAGGCGCGGGATTACAGGTTGAGCCACCGAGCCCGGCTGAAACATGCATTTATAGTTGTATAGATAATATACAAGAATTGGAGACAGGTAACAATGATGTCTTCTAAGAATGGCGCTGTCAAAGAGGGAATCTAACTTTTTATTTTATACTTTTTAAAAGTCATATGCCAGGTATCTTTTCTATATTAAAAAGATAAAAATAGGTAGTTATCATAGCTATGTGACTGGCCTTTGGTTCTAACTCTTTCCAATCCGTACTCCACACTGCAGCCCAAATTATCTTTACACAATGCAAATCTGTTCATCTCCCTTCCATAGCTTCAAAATTCCAGTATGCAAGGCATATTCCAATATGCAAAGTTTTCAGGGATGGTCACAAATTTCGCTCTTGTTTCCCTCTATCGTCTCATTTTCAGCTTCTCTTCATCTTACATCTTACAACCACATTACATTTCTTCCAGTTACCTCTGTCGCTTTCTCCCCCTGAAAGCTCTCCCAGACCTGATTGGAAGTGCCTTTCTTCAGGCTAAGCAGTGAAATAATTTAAGGGTGGGAGTTAATTCCGGAATCTTGACCTCTCATACTTATAGCTACGAAAATCATTCTGTGTGTCCAGCAAAATAAAGTACATTGTATGTAGAAATGTCCTGTACTTTAAGGACCATTTCTCAAGAGATCACAGGTAGAACTAAAGAGGCGTCGTTATAGCCTGAGATGATTGATTAAGTGATTTAATTGGAACAGAGAGTGAAAAGAACAGTATTAACTATTATTGTGCCCTAAGATAATGTTTCATTCATTCCACAGAAATTTAATAAATGTACATTATACCCCAGGTTCAAACTAGGCACTAAAGAGAGAAAGTTATGAGTATGATGATCCCTGCCTTCAAGGAATGTACAATTTGAACGGTAGGTTTGTGTACAAGTTTCCTGAGGCTGCTACAGCAAATCGCTATAAACTTAGTGGCCTAAAACCACAGGAATTTATTTTCATCTCACAGTTCTAGGGACCAGAAATCAAAGTTTGTTGGATAGGCTGTGTTCTTTCGGGGGGCTGTAAGGCAGAATCTTCCTGGGCTTTTTCTGGTTTCTGGTAGCTCTAGGAGTCACTCTGGCTGCATCACTCCAATCCCTGCCTCTGTCTTCACATGGACTTCTCTGTTTTTATGTTTTACATCTGGAAAGACCTTTTCTCCAAATAAGGTCCCATTTACAGGTTCCAGGGGCTAGGGAGTGCACATACCTTTTGGGGGGATACAATTCATCTACTACACTATGGACAAGTGAATAGGTAATTCCAATCCAGTGTGATAGGTGCTATGCCAGGTTACATAGAGTGGGCTACAGGATACATAGAGACACCTAGAAGAAGCTCCCAATTCAGTCTGAGGAGTTCAGAGAAGACTTTTTTAGGTGAAGGGGCATGTCAGATGAAACCTAAAAAATGACTAAAAAACAGGCAAGGGAGTGAAGGTGGACTGGGAGAGATTTCAGAGGGAGAGAGAGTGTGAGAGCTAACTGGAAGAAATTTAATGTGGCTGTAAAATGTGAAATGATGAAGAAAAACTGAAAATGAGATGGTAGAGGGAAACAGGAACCAGACAGATTTGTGACCCTTCTTGAAAACTTTGCATTTTGGAATATGTCATGCACTTTGGAATTTTGAAGATATGGAAGGGAGATGAACAGATTTGCATTGTGTAAAGATAATTTGGGCTGCAGTATAGAGTATGGATTGGAAGGGGTTAGAGCCAAAAGCCAACAAACCAGTTAAAACAATGTAGTAATTCAAGAAAAAGATGGTGGGGATCAAGGAAATGGATTTGAGAGATACTGAAGATGCAGAATTATTGTTTTCATAAGAATTGTTAGATACAACGAAACTCAGTGCATTTCTACAGTGTTTCTAAAATGAAAATGAACTCCGAATCTCTAAATTTTTTCCCTGAACTTTAACTATGATTGGTTCACAGGTGTATATGGACATGTAACAACATGAATCTAACAGCCATTTTCAATAAGCTATATTGAATTTTTGAAATAAGCCCTTTATGCATGTATCGGGAGGTATGAAAACACTTTAATTTGCATTGCTTCAGAGGCAATTTGGGTTTATAAAACTCCTTCTTTGTGACAAGATGGCACTGTACACTTGAGAATGAAATAAATTACTTGCAACTTAGTCTTAATTACATGTACCTTTTTAGTTCTCTTAGTTTCAAAGTTTCGCAACATCCTTGTATAAAACAGTTAGACATACAGAAGGGTGTTATCAAAGTGGCAATGGAATTCCATGCAGAAAGAAATAAAGGCAGCAGCAGTGGAGAAGGTAAATATGTCACTTGGAACATAAACCATCCCTCTAAGCTATTAGCTGTGCACATGAGGAAAATCCATCTGCTCCTTCTCACCTGGGTGTCTACTGACCACGATGAGGGGACACAATGATTAGTGTGCAGAAGAGAGGTTACCATGGGTCCCAGACTAGCCTGGCCAGCAATCTCAGGGAAAAATGTTTGGTTATTTGCTAATACATCTTCCATAACTAAGTACTTACAAATTGTTTGAAATGGTAACAATTACTTGAAAATGCTGCGTCAAGTATAACTTCCCAGCACTTGAAATGTAGAACAACAATAAAAATTCCTAGACAAGGTTCTGACTCACCTTACACATGATGGCTATATCTCTTAAGTATTTTAAACATGGTGGTGTGGTCCCTTTGTACTTTTTCAATAGTTAAAATTCCCAGATTCTATGAACAAACTCCTACTATTTTCTCCTTCATAGAGACTGACTTTTACTTTTCTTCCCCAAGTCCTCACGCTGTATAGAAAACCACAGTGCAATCATTTTTGTTAATTACAATATTCAACTTTATTATCTCATCATAAACAAAAGGTTTGAAATGACTTCTATATAGCTTGATAACAGACAGTAGCATAAAAATCCTTCTTCTTTGAGCCTGTAACTCTTCTTGTTATATGCCACCCTTGTCCTATTGTCCCCCACCTCAAATGACTTTATGTGCACCAAATGTTGCTGTGACAATCTGTGCAATAACCAGAATTCTAATTTGGCATTGCACAGCTCTCTGTCTTGAGAAAGGAATATCTGACGCACAAATATTGGGCAGCAGTTCCCACGTATCACTCACTGCATTAGTGCAGTGACTTATCTAACGGCATCTCCTGAGTAAACAACCTTGTCCTCTTAAAAATGGAAAGATTGATGTGAAAATTAAAAACTAAATCTCATAATCAATGGGCATCACGTAAACAACACAGCTACTGTCCATTCATTCTCCATCATAAAATAAATTATCTCAGTGGTCAGGGTTGAAAATTTAGAATTACAATAAGGTGTGACATGTCAAAAATATATTTATTTCCATTTTAAGTTACCCAGGATAGACTGATGCACAACTTAGCATGCTTTTTGTTTTCAGTCTAGACAGAATTTTAAGTCTAAAAATTGTGTGCTATACATGATCACTAACACGTTTTAAAAAATTTACATAAAGATTATGTTGAAATCTGCTAGCTAACTTTTTCCTCTTGTCTTCTTAATGATGATTCACAGTGTGGAACCTGTTTGAAATACTTTTCAGCTTGTTTAAAACTTATCATGCTTCAATCCAAACACTGTGAACATCTGAGAGAAAGCACTTTGTAACTTCTAAGTGGACACAGATAATATTGATGATAAAAGTGTATGTTGATCACAGGAAAAGAAGACAGAATAATTCAATTAAATGAAAATGCATGCCATATGCAAAAGCAAATTCTTATTATAAAATTAAAAACCAGGAGAAACTGAGAGAAAAAAAGTTCAATTTAGAATCCATTTTTAGATTTAAAAAATTATTTTGTAATTTTTCCAGCATATACCTAAAATAGTAGTTAAATTCTCAAACATTATTTTTTTTATCCCTGCACACAAAGGAGACAAATGTCTGGAATAGAGGGATAAAACATTTTCTTTCATCGTTCAAAAAAACCTTAATATTAGGTTTGCGTTACATTTCAATGTTGGCCAATTCTTTCTGATTACTTTTAAATTATAGCTTTTCCATAATAATATGCAACTCAGCATCTTCTCAATGGGGCACCAACTTTGCATGGGTAACAGGACACACCACTATTAGCATTCTAAATTATAGTTCCCTGATCTTGTCAATACACACACACATTATTCTTGTTACAATGAAAGACAAGTTTCTTCTAACTGAAACATTTCATAAACATATGAAATGCAAAATATCTGTTTTTCATTTTATATTTTGTTTGTAGGATGCTGCCTACAGTAGTCTAGTCATCGGAGCAATATAGAACTTTAAACACATCTGATTATCTTACAATGAAATGAAAACAAACGCAAGGAATATTGCTGATCAATGGTTGGAAATTAAAGTCCGATCTACACAATAGCAAATGCGTATGGAGAGAAATAATTAGTTTGCAGTTTGCTTCTTTTTTTTTTCTTTGAAAGATATGGAGGTTTGTTTCTTAATGTTGGCACTGGTTGGCTTTATTGACTCGAATTTCCACTTTCCTGTGCCTTTGTGGGTGGAATGAGTCACATGGTCCACAGGCCCTGGAAGGGAAGCCTCTTCCTTTTGCATCTCCTTTGTAAACATGTGGGAACAGAACATAATTAGCTCCTGTTGTCCCTGCAGTAGTGACCACTTGGTTCTTGTGCACATGTCACGTTCTCTATTCCAAATTTCAATAAAGACCACACTTTCACAAGAAGCCAAATATTGCATCTTCAATTGTGTTGGTTATTGTAGATACTGATTATATGTGTGTGTATACACACACACACACATAAATATATATATAAATAATATGTATTCAGGAATATAGATTATATATTTATATATGTTGACTATATATATATATATATATAATATTTTTGCTAATTTTATCCTTAGTATTCCTGCCATAGATTTGTGCTTTATACAATTCTGGATTCTCTTAAGAAAAGGCTGAACTAATTCAGAAATTCATAAATCAATGTTGTGGCAAAAACTGACATTTAATCCAAATAAAATTTAAATATTAATGTTGAAAACTAAGACTGATGTTCATCATACTGAGACTCAGCATTAATCTTTCCACTCGGTTTGTCCATAACAACAGAAGATGGACAGCGTGGCTGTCAGTTACCATCCTCTGAACACATTGTTGTCTCTCATGAGTTCATGTCACTCAGAGGGCCTACAGGCACTCATTTTTTGGTTCTTATAGTTAGACAATTTCATTATTTATATTCAAGTAAGATGACAACTGAAATTTTACCTTTTATCAGATACTTAAGAAGTTTATTTCTTGTCTGTTGTACTCTGACTAAAACACTTTTGGGTGCTTTTTCAAAGAGACTTTACAGAAAATTTCTAATTATGCATTAGGCCAACATGTGAGTGGAATATGAAACACTATGATCAGAGTTGAATTTTTAACAAACAAGAAGCTATTCCCTTGTCTTTTTACTTATGCTTTCAGTTGGTTATGCTGATAAATCACCTTGTTACAATAGTCCATAACTACATAAAACAATCAATTAAAAATATTCCAGGCCGGGCACGGTGGCTCAAGCCTGTCATTCCAGCACTTTGGGGGACCAAGGTGAGAGGGATGCCTGAGCCCGTGGGTTCAAGACCAGCCTGGGCAACATGGGGAGACCTCATCTCTACAATAAATCAAAAAATTAGCCAGGCATGGTAGTGCACGCCTGTAGTTCCGGCTACTTGGAAGGCTGAGGCGGAAGGATTGCTGCAGCCCAGGAGGTCGACGCTGAGGTAGCTGTGAGTTGCCACTGCACTCCAGCCTGGGCGACAGGGCGAGACTCCAACTCAAAATGTATTCCATATATGATTCTTAGGTATCAGTGAGGGAAATGAAAATTAGTGGAAATGAATACCTAATGTCATCATCATTTTGTAGTTGAACCATTTTACTAGTTTTCTCTTGATGATGTTTTAGTTATCAAGCACATTTTTATTATATTCATTTCACTTTTCTCCTAGTTAATCAAATATTAGCTGAGGAGCAAACTAACATAACTGTAATACCAGTATCTTTTTTCAGGACTTAGTAGGAGGCTGAAACATAGAAAATTTTTTAACAATATGGGCCCAGAAATTACTTAGCAAAAAAATCTGAGTTTAAAAATAGAAACAGAAAACAGAAGCGCTAAAAGGGCACAGAGAGATCCCTTTCTCTCATTCATTCCCACAAGTGCAAAATCTAAAGTGCCTCTTTCAAATCTCAGCCCAGGCTCCACTTGCGCCTTCTCAGACCTCCCCATCTGGAACGGGATCCTCTCCGAGCCCTATCTCCAGAGATCGCAATACTTTCTAACTTGTATTAGATTGAACCCCTTTATTACTGTATGTGCAGTTCAGAACTTAACATTAAATGTAATTATTTATATACTACACTGCTCTTACTGATGCGTAAGATCCTTTAGGTTAGGATGCTTATATGATTATTCCGATCCTGTACCACACATAGCTAAGTTCGTGGGAAACAGAAGGAACTTAGTATATATTTATTTAGTTAAAGAATTCATATCCTAGGTTCTATTATTTAATGATAAAATTAGATAGCTAAGATAATCAGGTAGGTTGACATACTTTCTAAATTCTCTCTTAAGTTTTGTCAATCTTGTCTTCCCCCACAGTGATTCTGTTCAGCATGCTCTTGGATCTATAACTAGGATAATTTAGTAAAACAAACAAAAAACTTCCACTTCTATTAATAATAGCTGAAGTTACATGTTATTTACTATGTGGAAGTAGGTACTGCTTTAATTACTTTGTATAGAATTTATGTGTATTAATTTATTTAATCTTTTTAACAGACTGAGGGATACGATTACAAAAAACTGAGGCAAGGAGAGATTAAATAACATACAAAACTACAAAGTTATACATGAGGGAAGCAGGATTGAAAGCCAGGAAGTTTGGTTTCAGAGTCCATTGGCTTCTTAGTGCTATGAACAGTGAGAAAGCTATGTAGCAGTTTCAGAAATTGGGGTTGTGAAGCACTCGAGAAATTTCCAACTGAAGAAGTACTATTGCTGGCTGGCTACATATGCTATGAATATAGATTCCACTAGAATTTGATTTATTTTAAGATATAGTAATTCTGTAATTCTGTAGCTATTTGGCTGCCAGGTCATTACCTCAAATTTTGATTAAAAAATGAGTTGTTCTAGTTGCTGTACTTTGTAGATGTTTAATCACATTTTCTGTCTTGTTTCATGTTCATAAAAACTTTGTGAGGTAGAGACTATTGTCTCCATTTTCCAGGGACATAAGAGAATCACGATGGTAAAATAATGCCCCCAGTTTAGGTTGTGCATTTATCTCTCACCACAACTTACTTTCTTGGCTAGAAAATAAAGCTCAGACCAACTTATTTATTTTCTAGACCAAATAATGATGCTATTTCAACATTTTTGTAAACCTCTGGGTTAATTTTTTATACACATAAAGAGCAGTAATCCTTTTTGAAGTTTCATTGGCTCAAAAAACAGAACCTAAAAAATTGAAAAGGTTCATTAATCACTAGTTTTATTCTTATGTCAATGTAGAAATAGAACTGAAAAAGTGTATTTTCCTATTTGCTTATATTTTCTTAGAAAATTATGAGGTTATCTCTAAAATAGCACTATAATTTTCTTTACAGTTAGAAAATTATCTGTGGAATAGAGATCTTGTTGGCAGCATGGGATAAGTATGCTATTTCTAAGAACATGAGCCAGAAAACGAGCAGATCCTGCTGGCACCGTTGTGTCTGGTGCCCAGATAACAGACGCAGGGCTCTGTTATGGAGGTTATGCCAGTTATTCCAACTTTTGTGGATATTGGCATTTCTTCGAGGGAGGCAGCCAAAACTTATGGTGGTTTTGTTGGTATTAAAAGATTAATAAGTTGGTCTTGGTTTATAGTAACAGAAATCCATGAAGAAGAAACTAAATCAGTTTCACTATTACGATAGCTTCCAGTGTGCAATTGGCTCTGAAACAACCATTCATTACTTAAAATAACATCATAAAAGTGTATTAATTCTTGCTCCAATAAAAGCTGATGTTGGGTTAATGTGAACTCATTAATGGTCTTGTTAATAACTAATGTCAGTTTGCAATTTTGACCTAAGTCACTGATTGGATCAGAGGCCTCTCACACATCATAGCTACTTTTTTCACTAATATCTGGAACACAAAATATTCAGATCTAATTGCTCTCATTCAGAATATATATAGACACACACACACACACACACACACACGTGTGTGTGTGTGTGTGTGTGTGTGTGTATGTGTATGGCCTTAAAGTCATCTGGCAGCAAATTTCCCAAATTTATGTGATTTTTACAATAGAAATTAAACATAAATTTGTTAATGTTTGACACTTTCTAAACAAATGTTCCTCAATCTTCCCTACTCATCTATCTCCCTGTCTTGTCCCCTCCACTCCATCCCCAACTTCCTCAAAGTGACATGAACCAGAAAAGTTATGGAATTTCTAGACTAGTGGCCTCTCAACAATTTTTATCATGTACTCCTCAGTGATTTATGTATGTTACTTATTATACTATAATATATACACTTTTGTATCTATATGTTATGTACATTATAAAACATATATAAAATTAAAGAAAAAATTAAAATAAGTGTGATTGGTACACTAACATTTTCCTTTTATACAGCCACCCTTGCTCAATCCTCTCTGGAGACAATTAAGTAAATAGCATTAACTAAATAACATTTACTACTCACAGATTGCTATGTAACTTATTAGTTACAATTAATTAGCTGTTTTGTAGCAAAGATAATAATAATTAATCTTAGTTGAGGGAAACTGCTAGGGGAGGGAGGGGCATACCTCATTAACAAGGATACCTGCGTGATCAATGTTTATATACCTAACCCTGAATTGTACCCCACATCTTTATAATTAAAATTGAAACAAAAATATAATAATTAATCTTGAAGGTTGCTTAGAGATCCAAATTTTAGACAGCTCCTTTCTCTCTTTTCTTACCTCATGCCCTGTTTCAGCATGGAACTAGCAGGGAGAGCAGAGATGAGATTATGGTAGAAGGTTTGGAATATCTGGTCAATGATTTTGGTATATAACTTACGTTCTTCTATATCCTTATAACTTGGAATCTTGATAGCTGGTATTATCTTCTGAAAATAAGTCTTTTACCATAACAAGAACACACATTCATTCAAACATTCATGAACAGGTTCTAAGCACTGAGTTGGATGCTACAGGCACAGGACTGAATGATTGCCCTCAGTGAACTTACATTTTAGTTAGTAATTGGATTCCAATGAATTTGGTTAGTAATTGGATTCCAATGAATTCATACCTTATATGTAGGAATGATAATAGGAATACATAATCATATTAGTAACATGTTCTGTATGGGTGCATAGAGAATTGAGTAACTTGACTGAGAAAATTGGAGAAGGTGACTCCCCTCCAAAAGTGAAAACATTTGAGTATCTTGAAATATAAGCCTATTAGGGCTTCACTTTTGCCTGTTGGTGATACAGCCCGTGATAGCTGGCTCTGGTCATCAGACTACCTAATGTAAAATAGTCACAATGATTTACCTCTATCAGTTGTACAATCTCTGGAATCAAGTTTATGTTCCTTGTCTCATTGTTAAACTTCTGCTGGTGATAGCCATATCGTCATGTTGAAATGAAGTTTGATTCCAGCCTGCTACAAACTCACTTTTTTCAAGGACTTGTATTTGCTGTTGTTGTTGTTGTTACAATTGACCACTGGTTCTTTTGATAGTCTATTTTAGTATGTCCTTTTCTCCCTTTCTTACTATCTTTCTCTCTCTCTCTTTCTCTCTCTCTCTCTGTATATATGTATATATTTTCTTTCTCCTCTCCTTCCATCACTTTCTTTTGACCACCACCTATGCCTTTTCTCTCTACTCTGCCCTCCCTTCAGAGCCAGCTTTTACATTATCAGACAGAAGTCTTATTTGGAAATTCCAGTGCGATTTCAGAAACTGGGCACCTCACAGTGTAAGAAATTATGCTATCTGGCTCATGATGGTGAGCCTAGTACATAGAACAGGGCCTGGGATATTGAAAATGCTCACATTTATTATTGATTGATTTTACCAGGCACTATATCTAGTGTTTTGCTTTACCATATAATAAAATATTTTTGCATTTCTGGCTGATTTGGGGAGAATTATGTTTGTCATGAGGCAAAATATTTGAGCCACAAATATCTGTAAATATGTTTTTGTTTTTTCTAATTGTTTATAAGGCAAAAAACAGTTTAAATAGCATGAAATCATTTGATGGTTTTTGGTGGTCTAATAAATCACGAAATAAGCTCCTTACAAAGCTATTAAATTACCTGGGACACAAAACCAACTAAAAATATATTGGAGAACTATCACAGGAACATGTAGTCTAGCTACACACCAACTATCCACCCAGTAACAACCTTTCATTGCCAACTCTAATCCTTGACCAGAGAAACAAGTTCAAACAAGAGGATTTAGGAAATTCACTCTGCTCAACAGGACTGTGTTGTTAAAACCAGTGAGAGCTTAGCATAAAATCATATTGTTATTACGAGTTTATCTGCAGAGCTATATATACCTACTTTCCATTCCTTTCTTGTCAACTGATATGAAGCTTATTCACAATCTCTAATTCTTCCACTGCTGCTTGCTTTCATTTTGCATATTTTGCTACATTTGCTGGATGCTTTGGCTTATTCAGTTTTTTAGGGTTTTTATTTCTTACACAATTTTCCCTCCCATCTTACAGTGTTCTAGTCAGCCTCCTACTTTGGTCCATTTTGTTTTCTGCATAATATACTATCTTCTTTTTCTTTCTTTTTTTTGAGTCGGTGTCTCATTCTGTCGCCCAAACTGGAGTGTAGTGGCACATTCATGGTCACCCCGGCATCGACCTACTGGGCTCCGGAGATCCTTCCTCCTCAGTCTTCCAAGTAGCCGGAACCACAGGCGCACACTACCACGCCCAGCTAATTTTTGATGTATGGTAGAGACAAGGTCTCACCAAGTTACCCAAGCTGGTCTCTAACCCGTGGGCTCAGGCAGTTCACTCACCTGGGTCTCCCAAGGTGCTGGGATTATGGGCTGAGTCACCAAGACTGGCCTTACTATCTTCTTTATGTCACCTGTTGGTCAATGTTATCCTTCATTGGTATCGGTGTGTTTTTTACCAAGTATATGCATATTTTAAAGATAAGGTAAGGAGAAAATATTTAGTCAGTCATAGACAATGTTTTCCAGAGCTTTAAAGTACAGTATGTACATTATAACATTTTGCTCCTGGACAGTTTTTCTGTAAGAAATAGTATAGCATTTGATCAATATCACTTAAATATATCAAATAGTTTCTTAACAGGGAAAAGTATTCTATAGCATAAAATTAAGCCCCAAATATTATAGAGAACCCCACAGAACATACTTAAAGCTTGGTTTTTTTTTTTTTACAACATGCCATGGTATACCGGAATATATTTATGTAAAGGTATATTCCTCAAGATTAGTGTTATGAGTTCTCTCTCAATATACATTTTCTCATGCTTCATTGATAATAGAATTTTTAGCAGACACAGGCTTGCCCAGAATGCAGACTCCAATTCTCGGTTAGCCCCCTTATTGCTATATGTAGCTGTGAACCTTCTGGGTTCTGCCTGTATACTTATCAGGGATATGGTCACTTCTGTACTCTTTCTCCTTCCCGCTGACTCGAATATGGGTGAGGTCCCAAGATAGTGGAGCAGGTAAATAAAAAAGTGTGGATTCTAAAACACAGCCTACAAATAGGTGCAGGACTACTTGTACCCAACTGTCATGTACGTGTGAGAGAACTATGCTGTTTAAACCACTATTATGTTAGCTTTCTGTGACAGTAGCCAAATCTATAGCCATACAGATATTGGGCTATAATATAAGATCCTGAAATGTGTTTAGTTTATTGTTAAAATGTGAAATTTTTGTTCAAGTGTGGAGTTAGATGTCTTCTCAAAGTTCAGATTATTTTTGCAATTTTTTGAGGTTAAATTTGCTTTGTAACATGTATTATTTCTTGTCTTATGTGAGCAAATAAAAATGTGTTCATGCATTTATATAATTATTATGGTTATTCAAAAATGTGGGAACTGTTTAAATAGGCTTTGTGGAAGACTAAATTTTGAACTCTCTAATTAGTAAACCACTATCAAGAACAAACACACTATTTCTTTAAGAAAAATAGTCTAACCTCAAGCCTTTCCCTACATATTTTCCATCTTCACATCTCATTTGGTTTAAAGAGACCACTTCTTAGACTGTCTCCCTCCTCCAGACTGCCTCAGAAACTGTCTCTGAGAATTGCTTTTAACCAGCTGCCTCACTCCAGGGACCCAGCCAGGCCCTGTTAGCGTGGTCATTCACTAACGTTTGCTCACAATTCTTTTTTTTTTTTCTTTGATTTCAGTGTCTTTAGTTTCACTGATGAATTTCATTACATTTTGAAAAATTACTAGAAAGGTCAATTACTATTATTAAAGATCAATATTTACATGTACCACAGATGTAACTCTTTCCAATAAAGAAACCTAATAAGTATATGTGTGACTGTCCTTGATGATCAGAAATATCAATGGAAACTAAGAAAAAAACCGTGCAAAACAATGAATGCCTGCCAAGAGTTACAGGTTTCAAGGAATGATAATATTTATCCAGAGTACAATGATATTTCTACAACACTATTTCAATACATTCTGGAGATCACTCTTATAAGCTCTATTTTGTATTTCCCCCTTCAAGTCTTAGGACATTGATTATATCCTGACCAAAAACAAATCTATGCTGATAAATTCAATGAAAGATGTGATTGGCTCACATGACAGGGCTCACATTTAATGAGCTGATTAAAGTTCTGAAACTAAAATGACAGCGGCTTATACTTCTTTTCACTATTCAGACTCTCATCTTACTACTACCACCATGGTTGACAGGTTTAAAAACACAGTCAATTGAGCAAACTTTTTCTAGCATCTGGTACCAAATGCCCAAATGATATAAAGATGTGGTTCATAGGTGCCTCCAAACTACTTGAAACTAGTTGCACTGACGTTAGGAATCGGGTAAGATGACTGGAATCCTAATTGATATTTTAAAAAACTTTATAGATATTTGTCTTCATTGCATAAGAATCATAATAATGATACAGATAAAGGGTTGTTTTGTGCCATGCAGAAAATGCTTAAAATAGTTTATATATCTGACACTATTTTATTTTTGTACTTCGTATGCACTGTTTATTGTATGCATTTCACCAATAGTTCTATAATCTTTTCTAAAAATCGAGCAGGGGAAAAAGTGAAAATCCTTCCCTTCTGCTCTTTTAATTCCATTCAATCAAAGCAACTGTTATTTACAATTTTGTGCCTGTTTAGCCAGGATTTTGCATATTCTCACTGTCATATGGGCAGGTTTATACCACGGTCTACATCGATATACAAATCTACATAGACATACACATTTTGACATTACAGTTTGGGTGTGCCATACATATTGGTCTGCCACTATGACTTTCCAGATGGACTAGATCATGAGTATCTTCAAAGTTCATGTGCATGAATTTCACTCCATCTTTTTAATGGCTGCAGCATTTCACGCAATAGATAAATAACAAATTCTTTATTGATGGAAATTTAGATGGCTTCCTTTTCTTTCAGTAATATGCAATATGATGGTGAACATCTCTGTACATTTTTTATGAGTATGCTTTCATCTCTGATGGTAAAGTTTTAAATGTGGCTAATTGTCAATTCAAAAGTATTTTAAAACTTAGTAATAAATAAAACCAAAATTATTACACATTTTAGTTCTAGGTTCTTCTTTCACAACCACACTTTTCCAAGGTAAATTTTGCATGTTTATTATTTTCTAAGAATAAATTTTTCATATTTATTACAAGGCATCCCAATTGGGTCATAGAGTCAAAGGAAATATTCCACCACACATTGCCACACCACTGTAGAATGACAGAATGCTTGAAATAGAACATTTAAGTTAGAGCTTGTAAATGAGATATAATTACAGTTCTCAAAATGTGACCATGCTATAGTGACATGTCCAAGAGTAAATTCTTTCCTGCATTCTTGGTATTGATATGCATGTCCAAGTGGTGAGTATATGTTTCTGGAATGTTTAATGTTTCTGTTGGCAGTTGGGCGTGGTTTGTCTTATTTTAGGGGAGCTATGTCATAGGTCAGTTAATATTTTCTTATGTAATTATTGCATTCCCTCTAGCCGATTTAATAGAATATATGAAAATTCTTGAAAAAGTGACCTAAACATTCTAATCATAACAACATTATGGAGCATTAACATTTTCATGCAACTTATGAAAGGAAGGGAGAGTTTGCCAGAGCACAGAATGCTCTGTTGGCATATAGCTTGAATACACTGATTTTTGCTGTAGTCTTCGACTTCACTTAAACCGACTCATGACACGTTACTGATCTAGCTTGTTAGCAAAACCACAGTTTATGGAATCCAGATTTGTTCACCACAAAGACAGTTGCATATTTTTTTCACTGTAGATAAATAGGCCTAGTTGAATAGAACTAAGAACATTATGAGTTTTGTGTTTAGAATTGTAATTATGAATTAATATATCAAGGCAGGGGCAAGGAAGTATGTTTTAGTTGTGGCATAAAATCATTCAACATGAGGGGTATCTTCAATGCAAATGGCACATGGGATTTACAGGAGACAAACTGCACTTGATTTAAAATTATAGAACACTTACAATGTTAAAATAGTTTTGGGGAAGTTCTAAAGACAAGTTTTGGTCGAGTTCTCTTGCTAAACCATAATTCATGAAGCACCATCCCAATCTTTGCTTCTCTCATTTAGAAAATTTTAAAGGCAGCGTGGCTTTCCCAGGATTAGTCAAAGGGTTCTTGGTATGAAAAGTAACTTCAGTTATTGGCCCTTTTTGGCCACAAGTTAAAAAAATGTTATGGCAAGAAATAGATATCATGATATAGCTATTGATGGTTAATATGCCTGTATATTATTTAAAATAATAAATATTTATTTATAGTAAATAAGGGAGTACTATTGACTTTGCATATATAAAGGGGGTATTTTAAATGTAAATTATACCAGTTTTATTATGACAAAATATACTTTTTTGAGGAAAAAAGAAACAGACCCAAATAAATAATACTAGGTAAAAAATTACATGACTTTTTTTCTAAAAATCAGAGATTACTCTTTTGAAGGCCTTGTACTATATGATTATCAGCTATCTGGTAGTGAATTTAATCTCAACTAAAGAAAGTAATACCAATCCTATCTTCAATGCAATTCCAAAGTAGAATATTCATAAACCATTATAAATATTATTAGTGAAATGGATATATTATCATATTTTAATTTTTACATATTTTGATGGCTTCCTCAAGTGTGTGTAGTCTTTTGATTATGCAGCTAAATGACAGGATGAAATAAACATCTCCATATCTCTTTAACTCCAGCAAAATAATAAGTGATGAAAACAAGGGTATTTACCAAACTTCAAATACCAAATAATCTGTGCCTGTATCTTACCTTTCTTTTGCGAAGTCTCACTTGGTTATCTGTGGGTTCCTGGGTGGCCAGAGTCTCCTGTAAGTGTAAACACTGCATGTCATCTTCTGCCGTGACCTTTGGAGGACTTTTGTTTTGATGTTCTGAGAAATCACTCTTCTCCAGACCATCTTCAGCTGACATTCCACTGTGGAAGGAAGCAGGCTGCAGAAGGCAGCTTCTAATATCTGCTTTTAATGATGGCAGTCCTCTGTCTATAGAAGGAATAGACAAGAACTCATCTTGTACTACATTGCAGGTGTTTCTTTCATTTTCATCTTTAGGGAAGTCGGGTTTCCTTCGTTGCTGAGCAATTATGGCAGAATTAAGCAACTGCGTCTCTGGCACAATATCTTTTACATTCAAAGTATCAAATGCATTTACTTTGGGCGCATCATTTATTTCACTTAAGCTTATATCATTGCAAAGCTCCAGGCTTTTACTTATAGTGTCGGTGACTTTTCTCTCTCCACTTTCTTCTAGCAGTGCTAAATCAGCCTTACCAGCCATTCCCCATGAGTTATAAGAATCTTGGTTACTTTCCACAATGGGCAGTGTCTTTACTAAGGAGCCTGCTCCTTCGATTGTACATTGGCCTGGTGCGTTATGCCCTTGGGTAGTTAAAATCTGCTTATCATCTGTAAAGTATAAGTCAGAATCGATATCTTCATCAGAAACATGCACGAGTGTTTCTGTGCTGGCTTCCAGAGACAGAAACTGATCTTCACCTTCATGGCTCTCATTTTCCTCCACCTCTTTTGAAATGCAACCCATTGGCCTCCCAGAAATATCTCTCAGCTCTGATCCATGACAACAGTCTGGTAGTGAAACACACTTCTCCTTGCGGTCCACATTTAGAGTTTCATCTTTTTCCATACTTGCCTGCAAGCTGTCAGCTACTAGTCCATGATGACATGCTGTGTTATAATCATCAGGATTAAAAGGCTGTCCCATCCATCGGGTCACATGTTCTTCCCAGCTCCTCTTTCTGATAGCTCCAGACATGTCATCATAGTTTAACAACAGACAGCGAGATACATTCCGTATGAGGTTAAAGGAGATGGAACTTGATGAAAGACTATTTCAAATTCAAGGATCAAAGAAGGGAGTGAGTTTTATCGTTTCACCACCTATTAAAAAATTTAAAAAATAAATAGTTATGGATACATTTCTAAAGTCAAAATATATCTTGGAAAAGAGAGCTCTTAATCTGTGCCATGAAAGTTGAAGTAAGAGGCTTTATAAAACTTCTGTTCAATAGCTTTAGTAGCGCTATTTCCTAAGAAAGAGTCTAGCATTAGAAGAAATTTTTACATTTAAAATTTCCAGCCCAAAATCATCAGAAATATGATTTAAAGATAGCTATATTGGCCTACTAATGAATACATACTAAACATTTAAAACTCCATTAAGAAAACACTTGGAATGCAAAACCTAATAAAATCACTGGAAGAAACTTGTTGCTCTAGCTTGCATGCTTTCCTGATTTATTTTTGTGAACACAAGTCATTAAAGAATCCATTTGCTGTTTGATTTGAATCACAGTGAAGGCCACCAGGGAACTCTTCATGCAAAACTTCAGCTATAGAGACAGCATGTGTAACGTATTAGTGTGTGAAAGAGCTAATACCAATCCCAAATGACCAGGATGTATTTACTCCAGGGAGTGACTAAGAAACATGGAATAATCCAGTTTAGCTCATATTAACACACAATTCGTGGATAAGAAAGCAAAACACATACCATTTACAATGCCTTAGGATACATACGTTTCAACATGCATTCTATGATGGTTACCATCAGCTAGCAAGCTAGCATTTTTGAAGCTTAAAGAAATTAAATAATTTGCCCAAAGTTATACATCTAGGAAATGAGCATAGACTCAAACTAAGTAGTTAACAAACTTCACTGTCTCCATGGAATCATGAAAATCCACCTTCATCCCTACTCCCCACATATCTTTAGCATGTGTAACCTCTAACCATCTCATGTAAGAAGTCAAGTGAACCAAAAAGGAAGATGTGAATATAAGACAATTGAGACTGTTTTTCTGAAATTGGAGCCTCATTCTATTTGGCTTTTAAGGAATTTAGTTTGTATATTTCTGTTAGAATTTGACCATAAAAATTTAGGTAAACAAAAAAATCATGCCTAAGATAAGGTCAGAATATAAACACATTCCAGGTATCCATTCTTTTGCCTTGAATTATTCAAACCCTAAATGGAAATAAATCTTACCAATGTAAACTCAACCTTATAAAAATGACTAACCCAAATGTTGCCCCACAATGAAACTGTATTATTGGACTCTGAAAGAAAAATCTCATTCACAAAACAGACACTTTTAGGTTTTATACCACATAAGGACTGTCAGCACACAACACGGATTGGCTTACTGATTTCAGCCATAAAAAAGATTAACTGCTGCGCTCGTTTTGAGTCTCTTGAGTCTAGTGAAAAGGACTCTGACTACCCACCCAAAATTCCAAGCTATTCTGACTAAGTACATGCCCAAAAGGTAAATATTTTCATCCTATAAAGACTAGAGAAGTTAAAAAATGTGCTAGAATTTTGGTACCCCAGCCTGACCAAATATCTTCCTGGATACTATTTGGTTCCCTCAAAGGTCTGTAGCCATCTTTGAAAATGGTCAACCTTCACATTTTCCATGTTGACATTTACTTTGCACTAAAAAAATATATAAAGTCTCTGAATTCCATGCATAAGTCATTATTGTGTGGGAGGCTACGGAAAGTGGAAAAAACGCATAGATACAAGCCAGAAAATTTCTGCTTTCATGAGCAAATTTGGGTTGTAATAGGGCGGTTCTGTCTTAGATGCTTTCTTTTCTTTATTTTTGTCCAGTGTAGAAAGAGCAGGCTAACTCAAGACATGCCAAGTGGTATTACTATGTCATTCCTAAGCCACATTTACATTTAAATTGAACCCGAATTCTGGCTTCATTTCTTTTACTAAAGAGAAATACAGTTTTATTAACTCCTTGGGAAAAAAATTACACAAAAAATTTCCCTAAGACCTTACAGTAATATCCATTAACTTATGTCACTCAGTCTTGACAAGTAGGTGCATATTTCTGTCACGTCAAAGGAAGATTTCAACAAGTTCTGAGACAATCTAACTGTAAAGAGAGACTACCAATCAGAAAAATTCATCATAGCTTTAACTCATTCTGTCTTTGTTTCTAATGTAGATTCTTTGGAAATTTCCAGATCATTCCTGTGTATGTACCCTGTCTTTATTTTTAAAACATAAGATTTCCTAATTATTCTTATAGCTATCATTATTTACAATTTGAGTGCACATTCATTCCATCTCCTGTGGTCTGATAGATTTTTTTAAAAAAAATTAATCTCTGCAAGCTTTCCTACAATTATTGTCAATTGCATTTGAGTTTACTAGCCTCATTTTCTAAATAATCTGAATTGACTCTAATCTGTCCTCTAAGAGAGAGAAGCTTTGTAAAAGACCTGACTTTCTTATGAGCTTCCTCATTGGGATGCCTTATTTAAAATTATATTTCAAACTGCTGACTACTTATTTTTCAAATTTCTGTTGCATTTCTTTTGTAATCCTATTCATGAAGTTTCATTCAGAATGAGCTCAGCTGCCGAGGATTTGGATGGAGGAGCTGGAAAAGTGTAGGTCATGTCAGGGTGTTATTTTATGAAGTGAATTTCCATGGGGATTTTTCACTTCTTAAATGCATATGTTCAAACACCATGGTATTAATATTACAAGAGACATATATACTTCTAATTATGCAATGATTCTGGAAAATAATTGTGAAATGTTCACATTTGTGATATTAGTGCATAAGAAATTTAAACACAAAGTGATTTCAAGTTTTTTTGTTTGAGTTAATTTTGGAATATTTACCACTCCTTAACATAAGCATTTCATGACTTGGAATATGCATTTTAAAAACTAAACAAAATTGAATGCTATTGTCTTTAAAAATAACAACTAGACATTCTAGTTTGAGAAACACTGACCTATATTTGATATCAAACGATCATGCTCTACATTGTACTTGCTTCTGAAATAAACTTACACCTTATAATTTGGCCTGCCAATTGCCCTCAGAAAAGAAAAGCCTGTATTTACCAACTGTATATCTGACAAAGGCCTAACATCTAAGATCTACAAGGAACTCAAATGTGCCAAAAAGAAAAAAAAAAAACCAAACAGCCCCATTACAAAGTGGGCAAAATATATGAATAGACACTTCTCAAAAAAAGACATACAAGCAGTCAACAGATACATGAAGATACATGCTCAGTCTCAATAGTCATCAAAGAAATGCAAATTAAAACCACGCTGAGATACCACCTAACTCCAGTCAGGATGGCCATCATCAATAACTTCACAAACAGCAAGTGCTGGAGCAGATGTGGTGAAAAGGGGACACTTCTATACTGTTGGTGGGAGTGTAAACTAGTACAATCTCTGTGGAAAACAGTTTGGTGATTCCTAAAAGATCTAAAAATCAACCTCCCATAAGAGCCCCACAATCTTCCTATTGGAATATAACTGGAAGAACTCAAATCACTCTATGAAAAAGATACCTGCAATACTTTGTTTATTGTCGCATTATTTACAATAGCAAAAACATGGTACCAACCGTGCTGCCCATTGAAAGAGGACTGAATAAAAAATATGGTACAGGCCGGGCTTGGTGGCTCAGCCTGTAATCCCGCGCTTTGGGAGGCCGAGGTGAGTGAATTGCCTGAGCCCGCGGGTTCAAGACCTGGCTGGGCAACTTGGCGAGACCTCATCTCTACAATAAATAAAAAAAAAAATTAGCTAGGCGTGGTAGCACGCGCCTGTAATTCCAGCTACTTGAAAGGCTCAGGTGGAAGGATCACCGGAGCCCAGCAGGTCGAGGCTGCGGTGGCCGGGAGCGGCCACTGCACTCCAGTCTGGGCGACTGAATGAGACTCCAACTCAAAAACAACAACAACAACAACAAAAAAGGTACATATATACAGTTGAATATTATGCAGCCATAAAGAAGGACAAAATTATGAGCTTCACAGCAACTTAGATGGACTTAGAGGCTAGAATACTGAGTGATTTATCACAGAAACAAAGAACTGAATATCATATGTTTTCATTCATAAGCGGACCTTGAACAAATATCGTAATACTGTAAGAAAGGGATTGGCAGTAGTTGGGAGCGACCAGGGGAGGGCGGGGGAAGAATTGGCAGTAGTGGAAAACTGCCAGGGGAGGGGGTCACACCTCTTCCACATGGGTACCTGAATAATGAACACTTGCATACCTCACCCTCAATTGTACCCCACATCTTTAAAATAAAAAATTTTATTAAAAAGAAGAAAAGAAGAGCCTGCTGATAATCACTGTTGCTTCTTCTACAACCTGAGAAAGGGAGGCACAAATGAAGTATCTGTGGCTGAAATCAAGTATGCAATACTGAAGAACTGACAGTGTTAGATCATAATCACTATTAAAGAAGCATTTATTTAGTACCCAATGAATGGCAGAAACTTTGCAAAATATTGGGAATATAAATTTAAATAATATATTCTACCTTTTCTATTGAAGCTTACAGAAACTCACGTAAGAAAACTCATGTAGGGCAACCCCTCAGGTGCCCTCCCCCTGTGAGTGCTTTTCTGTCCTCTCAATAAATCCTACTTTCTCACCTTCTGGCTACAATGAAAAAAAAAAGAAGAAACTCATGTAAAAAAGGATTATAAGTCCTATAATGTTAGGTCTTTGATCTATTTAGAGTTGACTTTCGTGTATGGTGATAGGTAGGGGTCCTGTTTCATTCTTCTGCATGCAGTCAGCCAGTTTTCCTAGCATCATTTGTTGAATAAGGTCTCCTCTCCCCAGTGGTTGTTGTTGATGGCTTTGTCAAAGATGAATTGGTTGAGAGATAGAGTTTTTGCTTCTGGAATCTCTATACTGTTCCATTGGTCTATATGCCTGTTTTTGTACCAGTATCAGGCTGTTTTAATTATTGTAGCCTTACAGCAAAGTTGAAAATCTAAACTTTAAACTATAAGAATCTTAGAAGAAATCACAGGAGACACCCTTGTGCACATTGGAATAGGCAGAGAATTCTTAACCACACTGCCAAAAGTGTATGCCATAAAAATAAGATAGACAAGTGGGGCCTCATCAAATTGAAAAGCTTTTTCAAAGCAAAAGAAACTATCAAAAAGTAAGGAAACAACCCACAGAATGGGAAAAAATATTTGCTAACTATATGTCTGATAAGACTTAACATCCAGGATGTATAAGGAACTCAAATGAGCCAAAAGGAAAAAAACAAACAGCCCTATTAAAAAGTGAGCAAAAGATATGAACAGACACTTCTCAGAAGAAGATGCACAACAGCCAACAAATACATGAAAAAATGCTCAGCCTACCCAATCACCAGAAAAATGCAATTCAAAACCACATTGAGATACCACTTAACTCCAGTAAGGATGACCATCATTAATATATCAAAATGCAATAGATGTTGGCGAGGATATGGAGAAAAGGGAACACTTCTCTGCTGCTGGTGGAAACGCAGACTAGTTCAACCTCTTTGGAAAACTGTGGAAATTTTTAAAGGAACTAGAAATGGATCTTATATATACCCAGCAATCCCCCTTCTGTTAATATACCTAAAGAAACTCAAATTATTCTACAAAAAAGATATTTGCACACACATGTTTATTGCAGCACTATTCAAAATAGCAAAAACGTGGAACCAATGCTGCTGTTCACTGAAAGTGGACTGGATAAAGAAAATGTGGTACATATACATGATGGAGTATTACACAGCCATAAAAAAGAACAAGTTGCAGCAACTTGGATGGATATAGAGTTCATCATATTGAGTGATCTATCAGAAACAAAGAACTGAATACCACATGTTTTCACTCATAAGTGGGTCTTGAACATTTATCACAATACTGCAAGAGAGGTATCAGCAGAAGCAGGACATTGCCTGGTGGGAGGACACATAATACACTAAGGATACCTGAATCTAAGACCAGTTTGAAGCACAAATTTCATCTGCACGTAGACTACTTATGTACTTAATTCTGGCTTATACTCCATATCTTTACAATAAAATGAAGTAAAAAATTTGTATGTGCTTTCATGGACTCAATACCATTGATAGGTATACCTATACTATGAAGAGTTTATCACCAAGTAGGGGCTCATCTTCCTTCCTTCCTTCCTTCCTTCCTTCCTTCCTTCCTTCCTTCCTTCCTTCCTTCCTCCATTCCTCCTTCTCTCCCTCCCCGCCCTCCCTTCTTCCTTATTGAGTGAAAAAAGAGTTTTCAAGGAGGGCTTCACAGAAGAGGACACGTCCGAATGAGGTCCTTTGTGGCAAATTTTCTGTCTTCACAATAATCAAGCCAAATGGGATTTGAAGTAGATTTTCCTACTTGATGGAAGAAGTCTTTCTTTCTGGCTTCAAATAGTCACTATTCTAGAATCACTTCTTTGGAAAAGATACCAGAAACAGCAATAAACTTCAGAGAATTACTTGCAACTTGAAAACTCATTGGTTACCTTGGAAGTAAATCACATTCCTCAGAAGCATTTCAGAGAAAACTGAGAAAAGAAATTTTTAAAAGAAAAAGAATATGTCACAGAATATGTCCCAAACATCAGACTGAAGAGAACTCATGGAATATGCAGTAGTACAAGGAAGAAAAATATACCATGTCAAGAAATATCACTATGAAATTTTAGAATATAGGAGATAAACAAATGCACTTAAATGTTGTCAGAGAGAGAAAAAAGAGGTTATATATTAGGAACTGGCAATCAAATAGTATTTGATTTCTTAAAATTAATAGTGGAAATAACATAATAGGCAAATATACTCTCCAAATTCTGACCAGAAATTATGTATACCTTAAAATTATATGAGGAGACTTAATTTTTAAAAATCTCTTCTCAAAAGCTACTGAAGAGAGAGTTTCATTCCAATGAGAGAATAACAAAGCAGGGAAGATAGCAACAGGAAAGTCAGGAATTCAGCAAAAATAACCAGGGAACAGAGTTTTCAGGATAAAATTTGTGTTGCAGGTCTAGTGGGCAATAATTTCACATAAATCTTAAAGTTCTCCATGAGAAATGTCTCTTAAAAAAGGAAATAATTCCCACAGCCAGCACACTGCTGAACAGACAGAAACTGGAACCATTTCCCCTGAAAACTGGAACAAGACAAGGTTGCCCACTTTCACACCTCCTTTTCAAAATAGTTTTGGAAGTCCTAGCTAGAGCAATCAGACAAGAGAAGGAAATCATGGGTATCCAAATAGGAAAAGAGGTAGTCAAATTATCTCTCTTTGCAGATAACATGATTCTATACCTCAAAAACCCAAGAGAATCCGTCCAAACCTCCTTGCACTGATAAAGGACTTTGGCAAAGTCTCAGGGTATAAAATCAATGTGCAAAAAGACAGTCATACTTCTATACTCCAGCAACAAACAGAAACCAAAATAAAAAGCACAATCCCATTCACAATAGTCACAAAAAAAATCAAATACCTTTGCATCTTCTTAACCAGAGACGTGAAAGACCTTTATAATGAAAACTACAAAACACTGCTCGAAGAAATCAAGAATGCCACAAACAAATGGAAAAATATTCCATGCTCATGAATTGGAAGAATCAACATCGTTAGGATGTCCATTCTACCCAAGGCAATCTATAGATTTAATGCAATACCCACTAAATACAAGCAGCATTCTTCTCAGACTTAGAAACAACAATACAGAAATTTATATAGAAACATAAATGACCACGAATAGCCAAAACAATCCTCAGCAAAAAAACAAAATGGAAGGTATCATACACCCAGAATTTAAACTTTATTATAAAGCTACAATAATCAAAAGGCCTGATATTGGTACAAGAAGAAGCATAGAGACCAAAGGAACAGGTTAGAGATTCCAGAAGCAAAACCTCAATTTCTCAGTCAACTCATCTTTGGCAAAGCCTCCACTACCAACCACTGGGGAGAGGAGAACCTATTCAATAAATGGTGCTGGGAAAATGGGCAGACCACATGCAGAAGATTAAAACAAGACCCCTACCTATCACCATACACAAAAATCAACTCTAAATATATCAAAGACCTAAATGTAAAACCTCAAACTATAAGAACTTTAAAACACAGGAGATACCCTTATGGAAATTGTAACTGGCAACAAATTCCTGATCAAAATCCCAAGTACCCATGCCATAAGAGATAAGATAGAAAAGTGGGACCTCCTCAAACTCACAAGCTTCTGCAAAACCGAATAAACTATCAAGAGAGCAGGGAGACAGTCCACAGACTGGGAAAAAATATTTGCCAACTGTATATCTGACAAAGGCCTAACATCTAGGATCCACAAGGAACTCAAATGTGCTGAAAAGAAAAACACAAACAACACCATTATAAAGTGGGCAAAAGATATGAATAGACACTTCTCAAAAGAAGACATACAAGCAGCCAACGGATACATGAAAAAATGCTCAGCCTCACTAGTCATCAAAGAAATGCAAATTAAACCACACTAAGATACTACCTAACTCCAGTCAGAATGGCCATTATCAATAACTCAAAAAACAACAGATGCTGGAGGGGATGTGGTGAAAAGGGAACACTTCTACACTGTTGGTGGGAGTGTAAACTAGTACGACTCTGTGGAAAGCAGTTTGGTGTTTCCTAAAAGATCTAAAAATCGACCTCTCATACGACCCTGCAATCCCCCTACTGGGAATATACTTGGAACTCAAATCACTCTATGGAAAAGATAGCTGCATTTTTATTGCAGTATTGTTCACAATAGCAAAAACATGGAACCACCCATGCTGCCCACTGAAAAAGGACTTGATAAAAATATGTGGTACATATACACAATGGAATATTACACAGCCATATAGAAGGACAAAATTATGAACTTCACAGCCACTTGGATGGACTTATAGTCTATAATACTGAGTGATCTATCACAGAAACAACTGAGTATCACATGTTCTCACTCATAAGCAGACCTTGAACAATTATCATAATACTATAAGAAAAGGATTGGCAATGGTGGGAAACTGCTGGGAGAGGGGGTGGGATTGGCAGTAGTAGGAATCCGCCATGGTAGGGGGTGGGGGCACACCTCGTCAACAAGGGCACCTGCATAATGAACATTTGTATACTTAACCCTTAATTGTATCCCACATCTTTAAAATTAAAAATTTAAAAAAGTAAATAATTGATTATATATATGACTACTTGGAGAGAAATTTTAGAGTAAGGTCGAGTGATTTGCATGGAAATTAGTTACGTAGAAAACTAGGGAAATCAGCTATTAGCACCAGGAATAAAGTTTTATTAGAAAGGAAATATAATCATAGCACATTACCTGGCTAAACTGTGGCTATTTTTTTATGCTGTCAAGATAATGCAAATAGTAAATTCTAAATCAGTCAAAAATTATGAAGCAATTATTTTCAGAGTATAGGATTTTGTGAGGGATGTGATTAACAATGGTGGGGAGAATGATTTCAGAACTAATGCATCATTTTCTATAGTAACAAGTTAGCAGATATTGTCTAAAATGCAAAAAAAAAGTATAATAATATTGTTGTGAAATATGGGAGTAAATATAAGAAATTAGCAAAAATAAAGTACTATAATTTTCTGTGTCATTGGTTTGAGACAGAAACAAAAGTCTTATCTCTAAATCTCAGAAATGATGTCAAGTCATAAGCTAAATTTTAATATGTTCCAGAGAAGTAATTTTAAAATTGAGTTGATGCTTACATGTAACTGCAGTTCCTCTACAATATATCTGACTGGACAAAGTCATTATTTTTGCCTCTTTTTCACTTACCACGCCATCCTTTCACAATCACACAAACTCCAGTCTCACATTTTTAGCCAACTATAGGTGCCGGTTTGGATATTTATCTTGAACCACCAATGTTAGTGCAATTTTCCATGAGATTTTTTTAGGTTATTTCTTTTAGGGTTTCCTTTCCTTCCCCAACTCTCCTGGGAATTCCTGTGATTGAGAGCAGGTGTTCTTGGCAAATCTCTTAGCCATAGTGTTTCTAAAATGTTATCTGAATAGAAATTTAAGATGCGTGAAATATTAATGCTATCATTTCATGTATCTTACATAAAATACATATAAATTAGAAACACACAAACAATATTAAATCAGCAAATGCATTTGAAAAGAGGAATTCTCCGTTGTATTATTTCCCACTTTTTCTAGACTTCTCACTCACAGTACTTTGAAAGATGGTAACTTTTTATTCATCCCCTCAAAGGTGGGTATCTTGTCTTGTCCTTTGAGAATACAGATGACATTTACACACACATGTGCAAAGCAGACACAATCGCAGCATCATACATTTCTTCCAGTGTGAGCTCAACCTCTGTTAAAGTAAATCGTCATTACAATGAGCGTTTGTGGAGGGCCAAAATGAAATTCATTTTCTTAATGAAACTGTCAAAGAACAAATTATCTAGCAAACTAAACCATGCATGTTTGGGCATCTTCCCACTGTCACCCAACTCGGTGCTAAATTAAGAGAAATACTTTTCATTGCCAAACTGAAGTGACATATGCAAGATGCTTAGGAGACACAAGGAAGCTTAGGGAAGATATTTTTCTTCTTAATTTATTTATGTAAATACATAAATAGCCAAAAAGATGACAGCACATTTAAAAAAATATTCTATGAGTCTAGTCAAGACAGTCAATTTTCAGTAAAAGACAATTAGTGCTTTTCCTTTAAAATATTTGTAGTATCTAACCCAAATTAGACAAAGCTATAATTAAGCTACGTGTGTGTGTGTGTGTGTGTGTGTGTGTGTGTGTGTGTGTAGGGGAATCCTTAATTATATGATGCAAGAATTTATCTTCATATGGTTTCATGTAGTTTTTCTTTCTTCAGTAGAAATATATATCCAAATCCCTCACAAAATCATTATCCATCTATTTTTACATACTTTGTCTAAGGTTGGAATTCACTCATAATGCCTCATTAGCTGTTACTGGAAAACATGAACTCCTGTTAAAATTTTATTGGTAAATGGCTTGATGGAGATTAAAATATTATATATGAAATATCTTCCATGTCTTTAGGCTGTCTGGAAAGCACAACAAAACTTTTACTAAATTATGGAATAAACCATCTATAATGAGCCAAGTCAGGGGAATAAGTAGTACATCACTTTTTCCAAGAGACACATCCAAGCTTCCTTCATTTTTAGTCTTTAGAAGAAAAATGAACAAGTATGTACCTAACTTTAAAGTATTATTTTCATGTTAACCTATTTTTATGCAAATCTCAGAGTTTTCACTGAGCTTGGACAACTTTTTTTCATTCATAACTCTCAGAGTAGAGTTACTCTAGGTATTGGGCACATTTGAAAATGAACTCTTTCAAACCACTAGAAGTCAACTCCTCAGAAAAGGGTGAGGTGTTACAAAATTGCAAGCTATTATTTCAGTGGTGCCCTATTTTTACTTCCAGGTTGCTTCTATTTAATGTATCTTCCAGTAGTTTGTAATTTTCTTGCAGAAAGGAGACCAGATCCTGGCAGTATTTGACTTACCACCCACTTTATAGCTCAGATCAGTCAGACTTGCAGATTTTCTTAAAATTTTCTTAAGCAACTCATGTGTAAGTTGAGGAAATCTTGAAACAATTTAAGATATTTTCTTGATATCACTAAGACTTTTCTGGGGATATTTGGTTTCTAAGAGATTCCAAAATTAACGCAGTCCTGAGGGACAATACTGCCTTATAGATGCAGTAATTTTTAAATATCTGTATTTTCTTTGAGTTACCATATTTCATTTTTTTAATGCATGCAGTCTTCTCAATGGTGGTGTCCCATTTTATGCAGAGCACTTGGGGCATTTACAAATACATTATAGTTTAGATGAATTTTGCAAATAAATTCATTCATGAATAATTATTTGAGGTGTTTTTTTTTTTTTTTGGCCACAGTATCTCTTTTCTATAGCATCCCTTATAATCAAAGTATTGCCTTTCTTCTGAGCTTGTTTCAGTTGAAATATCTTAGAGAAATGTCAAGAAATAGCTTAGAGTTAAATTTGTTATTAAAACTGTGGCTGCCCCTTTATTGACGACAAAGCATATAATTAAAATGTGGCTTTGCTTTATTAAAAAAATATATTTCTATTCAACAAGTGACATTAATTTGAATGCTTTATCATCATCATGGTGAGATATGGCTTTGCTTTAAGTGGGCTCTTTATTTTTAGCTTTACTATCATTTCTAGGAACAGTCTAATAGTAGACACAGTTACCACTGAGTGTAAATAAGAGATATGGCTACAGCAGCACAGGTGCTCAGATGACAAGGTGACAACAGGAAACTGCACTTTTAGTTACTCCATAGGGGCTACTCTCACTGAAATCAGGAACAATAAATTACTGGAAATTTAGTGACTTCTATTATCTTGATATCTATCAGGCGTCGATGACTCTGATATCAATTTTTGTCTTCTGTACATAATATCTATAATTTCATCTTGTTTTGTCATCTACCTATATATACCTGAGCTTGTTTTTACCACCAGGGGATTTCCTTTATACTATGTAACATTAAGTGCATTAGAAACTTTCAGTGGTTAAAATAAAAGTCATAGTAAAATAAAATAAAAACCTTCCATTTGTTAAGCATTTAACAATGGGAAGGGATCAGGTACTGAACTTGGTGCATGACGTACACTATCTCTTTTAGTAATAACTCTCACAAATAGTCTATGAGATATTAACTATCATCCTAATCTTATAGGGAGAAACTTTGATAGGACTAAGTAACTAGCTTAATATCAAACACAAATTGGTGGGCATGGGTTATCTCATTTTTTTGTGAAGAATTTTTTTTTTTCCTGACGATTTGGGTTAATTAAATTCTATATAGGCCTCAGTTTTCTCACTTCTATAATGAGAATCATGAAAAAATTGTTGAGGGGAAAGTAATAACAACAACTAAAAATAATAATAATTAGTTGGCAATATATGTAGAGCACTTAGCCCATGGCACATTGCAAACACTCACTAGATGCTAAGTAACATGATGATGATGATAATGATGGCAGTGACTCCTTGAGCTTTTGACTGATCTTAGCTGCGCAATCCAAGACTAGGTGAGCTGGGGCTATCTCTCGAATGCCTATGCTATTTCAACATAAATGAGTGATTAGATCAAAATATGAAACACAATAATCCTTTATCTTTTCTTAATTAACCTGTGCTTTTTTTAAAACAAAAATTGGTTTGTTATACTGTATATAAAACAGTCTGTACACACAAAATCTCATCTGATGCTCTGAATGACCTGGTGATCTTATACTTCACTCATAAAAAGCAGAAATTCATAATAGTTTATGGGGCAAGCTTCAAATCACAGAGTGTCAAGTGGCAAAGATGAAAGCAGAGCCAGTTTTCTGACTCTGCCCATGATTTTTTCAGTATACCACCCCATTTAAATTGTGGAAAATCCACTAGTGCTCTGTTCTCAATGGCTTCATGTAAGTTTTAATTTCAAACTATTCCTGGAGGCTCATGCTTCCTTCTGGCTCTTAATGAATTTGAAATGTCATCTAATGAGAGTGTTGTTAACCTCTGGCCTCAGGCTCTGATGACTCTTGCCAACCTCTTATTTTCCTTCCCCCTTAAAAATTATTATTCTATTATTACAGGATGTCTGGAAAATAGAAAAAAAAGTCCAACTCCCACATCTTACCATTCTTCAACCCTGGCTTTCCTTTCTTTCTTTTTTCCCCCTCTTTTCTCCCCATTCATTCAACAAATATTTACTGCCAAACAAACATTGACAATTCTTCATATGCTAGGTATTTTGCTAATTTCTGAAGATAAAAGAAACATTAATTGAATTTCAAAACATGTTCTTTGATCTTGCTACTTCCTTTCTATCTCATTTCCATCAATAAAAGTGATTTTTTATTTAAATTATTTGAATTGCATGGCTAAAAACACTTTGTTACTTCAATCTAATACAAAACAATCTTTTCACACATACAACCAGCTACAATTGTCTTTTCCGTCAATCTCAATTAATGAGCGAATTCACATGCAACCTGTTTACCTTACCTTTCAGTTTGTTTGCATCTGAGTCTTTCTTTAATCTTTTCAAGTTCACTTATATACTTTATAATGCACTGAATCAAAATCAACAATATTTTTTCAAACTAGGTCTCAAGATCCTTGTTTATTCACCCTTATTCTGATTTCCTTCCTTAAAAATTAAGCCCATGTATTGCTCAATGATCTGATCAGCAGTTTAAGGTCAAAACAGAACCATAGAAGTAAACATTGCATTTCTATGTCACACCACAGCCAACCAAGAATAGTGCTTCTCAGTAAATCTGTTGTTCTTTGTTGTTTATGTAAGGGGCTTATCATTCATGTGAGGGAAGCAGACCTAATATCCATGCCACTTCCCTCAAATCTGGAAGTTTTCACTGGAACATCTGGAAGTTCCTGCACCCTCTTCCAAATCTCATGTACAATTCTTGACATTTCTCTATTTTTATGATAACATCTCTGATCCAGATCAAAGTCATGTCTCATTTGGAAACTTGCTCTACTGTAATGTTTTTTACAGAATGATTCTCTTTGTATGACATGAATTTAGTCATTTTCCAAGAAGAACCACATAAAATAAAAACAAAAGACAAATTTTAAATGACTCATTTTAGATTTATGGTGATCCTATGAGAGCTAATCTTCTGTAAATAAGATTAAATCATCCCTTAAGTGTTTGTAGTGAAGTGGACAGTATGTGTAGGTTTGGATAAAGCCAGAAAAATATTCCTTTTTAATTATAATGTCCTTAAGAAAATAATGAAATTGTGTATTCTCTTTTACTAGGCCTTCGAGTAATCATGCAGCCAGTTAGGCTACAGCATTACCACATTATTCCTCATTACAATAATGTAGAATGTGGTGACACTGGAAAGAAATGTTGAAGGGTGTATCTTGTAAGTGGTAATAAATCAGAAAACTCATTCTAGTTCATGAAAATGGGGGAAAAAAAAATCATGAGACATTCTCTTTAAAGAAGTGGCATCTATTAGAAATGGATTATATTCATTTTATGAAAAAGGCTTTTGCCTTGAAAGATTCAGTGCTTCAGCCACGCAGCAGCATAGATTGTCATTTCTGAAGTATGATGTGGATGAAACAGCCAACTTTCCCATTTTATACCACACTGGGCAGACATCTATTTATATACTGTGAAAAAACTCTGCATTCTACAACTAAAGGACTTTGCAGAAATCTCAGAGTAGACATATTAATCAATTAAAGGATTGAGAATAAAGGGTGTAGAAGGAAAGATGAAATGAACTGGGCTTATTTGATCTAGAAATGTACATTTATGTTCTAATATGTCCATTTAGGCTTTTTATATTTCTACCTGAGGGGAAGCACATAGAACTGGAAATAGGCTGCAGCGACAGAGACTTAGGTTAGATAGAAGAATGCTTGTACTAGTGAGATTCTTATACTGATTTTAATAGAGGAGAGGGTTGTAAGATCAACTCTGAAAGCCATTGGTTGGCATAGTTTTACTACGATGCCATTTGAATACAAGTATATGAATTTGACAAGGTCTTGTCTAGCTCCATTTATTTAAAAAAACACCAGTTTTAAATTAATGTAATTATTAGCATATGGCTTCATTTTCTTGGTATAAACATAAAATGTTGCTTAATAGTCACAAAACAAGAGTTACTCCTTTAAAGTGTATGTTGAAGGTATAGGAAATCTTTGAAAAAATTGCATTATTTAGTGAGTTCGATTCTTTTTAAAAAAAAATCATGATTTTTACCACATAAGTAACATTGATGACATCTGTAAGCTTTTTTTTTTTCTTTTTTTTTTTTTTTTTTAGAAAAGCTCCAATTTTGTTTGCAGGGTAGCCTTCTATTGGACAGGTTCATACTTCACTTTGCATAATTATTGTTTGAGAGCCAGATGACATCGTTTAAGATATCTGAATTATAAGTCAGGGCACTGTAGTTCAGCTGTCATCTCTTCTGCTAGTTAGTGGTATGACCTTGGACAGGTCACTTTTGAATGTCATTTCTCAACTTTTTGTTGGTAACCTCAGGACAGTGTCAGAAGAGGTGATCTCTTATGTTTCTTTCAGGAAATTCCATTCAGGGATTTTATTAAATTATAATTTAGATAAGTCAGCATTTTATCTTTCAAATATTTAAAAAGTAGATTATTTTTCTCATATGTTAAAAGTCTTATCACAAGCCAAATTGTTAGTGAATAGTTAAATTTTATCAATCTAAGTTATTGAGGCATACCATTTAACAATTAAGTACCTAATATAGCAAAGGTTACCTTCTACTGTATAAAAGTTTATAATTAAAACACTGACTTGATTTCTCATGATTCAACTGTCAAAATAGTTCTCTATCTTTCATTTGGTATATTTTGTGTTCATCAAATATATTTGCAAATATATATGAGTATTTATTCTCTTTATATACCATTTCATTTTATTTCTATAAAATAATGATTTTCATTCCAAATATTCAGAAATATAGCAGTATGTTTTGCATTATAAGTCCATACTATCTCAGTCATATTAAATTTCTTTCCCAATATATTGCATAATGAAACATTTACGACTACCTTAAGAAGACTATAGTCCAGTGGAAATGTAATTTTATAATTATATAAAGTAAGGACACATAATTAGCTTCATATAATTGCAGTGCTTTCTGGATGTCTTAAAATCATAATAATAAGTGTCAGTGTCACTGAGATTTGCTTCAATTATTCAAAATTTTCACACAAAATATAACCTGAGCAGTGAATTCAGGAAAATTAACATAAATTGAATCCAATTCGGATCTCTAAATTTCTGAAACTCAAATTATATACTAATTAGGATAGAAATAATTTCTGAAATTTCATGTGTTTACTTTTCTTTAAACGAATCTTTTAAGCTATTACAGGAGCAGCTTAACATGTGATGGAAATTGGTTTGGTGAAATAATGAAGAATTCAATCTTAATAGTTTTAAATGAGACACAAAATATTCTTTGGAGAGTGATTGTTAAGAAAAAAGTCACTCTAGTGCTGCTGCCTACTCTCCCTGTTGGTAAAAGAAGGAAGTGGGGAGTTCATTTACACTTCACACTTATGTGTGAGAAAATTATTTGTTTCATATTATGCCATGCAATAGGAAAACTGGTCTTACACATCAACTAATAAATAAGTTAAAAATAAAAAGGCATCCAAATAAAATCTTGCTTTGTGGAGGAAAAGAGTAAAATCTATTTGGAACCTATCTTAGAATTGATATTTTGCTAAAACGATCTGACTCACAAGTTTTCTACTTACTAAACATTTTTCACCTCTGATTTTATGGCTTCGCTCTAAAACCTGGGAAGACACCAACTCGATGCACGATGCTAACGTTTATCTCAATCTTTCTGCCTCTTCAAAGATCACCTCAAAGTATAAAGATAGTCCATAGCATCTTACCTAGACAACGAGGAGCTGAAACGCCAAGGCATGACACTGTTCATCACTCAGGCTAGGAAAGAAGTCCGTCCCCGTTAGTTTCTCCAAAATCTAAGTTCCCATTTCGTGGTTGAGATCATGGCTCTATTCTGAGCAGTTTTACGCACTGTGTGATTCTAACAAAAACACCCTTCGCAGCTGGAGGGAGCCTTAGCTAAAGCAGGATCCTGTCAAGGCATTCCTAGTGACTTCTGTCTACTAAATTCAGACTGATGTTTTGCGAAAGGGGCCTCCACAACCAGGCCCAGATTGCCTGGAAAGTATTTCCTGCCTCTGAGGAGTGTGCATGTGAGAAAGGCTGTATGAAGCAGGGGGGTGGCGGGGAGAGCGAGCTGCCTGGGCGTTTTAGGAGTTCTGATTTTACACAGAACTCAAGTGAGTTTTGTCAAAGCTCTTGAGGTGATTAGCTAGAGAGTCATAAAGTCCTAGAGCTCTTTTTCTATCCCACACTGCTTATGAAAAGAGAGAGAGAGAGAAAGAAAACATAGTTCTCTTCCCATCCACAGCCTCTCCACTATTTAAAATGTATATACACAGCTTTAATGAAAATACCTTTGCTAGCTTTCACTTCAAAAGATCTTGTAGGAGAGGAAGATGAATTTAGAGTCCTATTACCGTAATTCTTCTAAATATTAAAACCTTTTTCCATTACTTAAAATTTAAAGTGCTGCAGCCTCAAATTCCTGTACCTGAGAAAATCTGTAAGTAAAATGCCAAGAATCCAGTAAATAGGACACTTTCTTCAAGTGCCTTCTGATTGCAAGAATCCTTCCCAGATTTAAAGTAGTTCGTGTCATGGCATATGCAGCCACATTACCTCCAGTCAGAATCCTCCAGAGTTACACAAATCCAATGCTGGAAAAGCAGAAGACAGACTCCATCTTGATCATATTAGAGTCTTGCTGACATTAAACACTTGCAACTGCTTCCATCTAGCATGACAGAGTCCCTGAATCACATCTCTAAAGCAGCTCACAGTATCTGCATCCTTCGTCCGACACAGATTTTGTGAACCATCATCTGTTTATCTTTTCTGCTTTCTTGTGCCTCCACTGAATGACTTCCTCCTAGCTGATCCAGGCTGGGAACTTGGACTACCATTTGGTTTTGATTAAAACCAGACAGCCAACTCTGGAGAATTTAGGGAATAAGCTAATGGAAACTGCAAGTATGGCTTTAATTAGTGCATCAATTAATAATAGATGTTAGCTCGTCTTATAATAAGATGTCACAAATGCAAACGAAGAGGAAGCTCTAGTCATTTCAGAAAAAAAATAAGTTACACCACTTCTCATTCCTTTATGACCCAGAATTCTCTTTAGGGAACGTTCTCTTTAGGAAAGAGTAGGGAGGGTGCTTTGGGACATCCAGGTTGTGGAAAGGCCAGTGGAGCAGCTTCATTGTTTATACCAGAGAAGCAGGAAACAGCATCTCTGACTTTAATTATCTCGCTTGCTTGAAATTGCTCAGTAATGTCTCCCTTTCACTTTATTTACAATCAATGGATTCTATTGCTATTTATACATGACTTACACATTTTTTTAGTGATTTTGGTGATCAGAATAATCTAATGATTGGTTCTATGTGTAGCTTGCAAATTTCTAGAGGCTTTCAATAATAAGAGGGGCAAAAATGATTCCAATTCTGATATGATAAATGAGAAATGTGTGAAGAGGCATAAGAAATAGTGTAGCTGTTTGTTTTCCATAAGATCAATCCTTTTCTATGAAATTGTAAGTTATTTTCATTGTTCACTTTTATTCTCAGTCCCTAGATAGCACAATAGCCATCTTTTTACTACTCCTGTAGAATATTGGATAGATGATAACTCGAAGAGTATGAGGCTATAAATATTACTTCTTTTCTTATTAAACAAATAAAATCCCTCAATATTAATGCAAAGCATTAACTATATTAGACACATGTGAAAAGGAAAGAATGACTTATACTGTGTATGAGTTTGAAGAGAAGTATTCAAATAAAAACATTTGGGCAGAAGCAGTTTTCAAGTTTAGATCAAATCCTTTCTGGTTAAAAAATGAGTATTTAGTTTTTAAAAAATTTAAACTTCATTAGTATGCCAAAAAGAAAGTCCGTTCTTTCGTAAATTCTTTAAAGAATATTTATATTCCTCTTCATAGAATTTTCAGACACTATGCCCATGTAACCTTCCCAACATTTTTGTGTGCATTCTTTTTTTTAATTTTACATATAGAGTATTGGGAAGTAATTATCTCATGGTCAAATGCAAGAAAATGGCCAAGTCCACAATGGAACTCAGATCTTCTAACTCCCAGTTTTCTGCTTTATTTTTTTCTTCCATAACCTGCCTCCCTCAATTTCAACTTAATTTCTGTGTGAAATTGGGAAGACTTCTTAAACCCTCTGGGCTTCAGATTCCTCTTTAAAAAAGAGATAATTCCACATAACTCACAGATTTAAAAGCAGAATTATATTTATAAACATAAATATTCATATATTTATATTTATTTTCCTAAGGAAAACACTAGAGCAGAAAAGAATGAGAGTAAAATAACTTTCCTAAAATAACTGAAATATCTCTGTCTTCATTTCTATCCCTGCCTCTAGTCCTGATATCTAGTGGTTGCTGAATATTATATCAGCACTCTGCTAATTCTTTCTGATGAAATTCTCCTCATGAATAATAGATTCCGTTCTATATAATTTAGTTTTGTTTCTGTTTATATTGGCTTGAGGAAACAACAAAACTCTGTTCACACACATTTATAAAATGCCTTTTTAGATATGTAGACATTCTTACTAGTAAGTTTCTCCTTAACATTCCTTTCTAGTAACAAAAAAGACTTTAAGTTTTCTTCTATTAATAGAATTACTTCTCAAATCTTTAATTACTCTTATTTATTTTCATCATTCAGTTGCCTGACTCCAAACAAATCTCAGATCTTATGGTCTTATAAAGGCTTTACCCAATATGAGCAGAAAGATAAATAATGAGATAACTTCCTAAGTATTTAATATTGAGTCAGGCACATTGAAAAGTTTCAAAATATTTTCCTCTTTCTTTCTATTTGTAAATCTAAATACCTTACTCTCTTAAATGTTTGTCTGTAACTTTCTACTTGATCAGCTAATAAAGGGGACTACAGAGGCAGTTAAAAATTTGAAATCAGAGTATCAGGATAGGAGTCTGTCTCCAAAACTAACAATCTTTGTGACCTGAGTTACCTAAACTGAGGAGGCTGTTTTAGCTTCTGCAACTAAAAATTTTCAGAATTAGGAAGTTAGTCCATGCAAATCCATTCAATTTCATGGCTGATGTAGTGTTTGTTGCTAGCTAGAATTGTTTTTACCATCTAAATTATAGGCTTTTTTGATCTTTACATCTCTCTTTTGCATATTTTAGACTCTATTTATCTATCTATTTATTGACCTCCAAGTTAAATGTATACGTTTGAAACAATTATATTAATGGAACGATTATATATTTTAGGAAGAAAATATATCAGGAAGAGAATTAAACGTTACTTTAAAGATCAACTTCCTTCTCATGTACTTTTATCTAAACAATAAATGTTGGCTATGATAGTTTCTCTAGTCATTCCCCAATTGTTTTCAATAAATTTTGAATATTGTCTTCTTTTACAGAATTGTTCAGTGCTTCCAATGTATTTCAAAAACACTGTGTACAACGAAAGTTCCTTTGAAAATAATGTTGTATTCTTTTATGGATAAGTAGCAAAATAATTAGCTCACTACACACATTCAACATTTGTGATACTTTAAGTGGAAATAAGCTTTTTCTCCTTTTCTGTAAAATGTATATTTTATGATCTTCATATACATTATTAGGTTTTTTATCACCTTTGTCAAAGTTTTGACATCCCACTTTTGCTATTCATTTAATATTCATCAGGAAGTACTTATTAAAGGAACACACTTAAGTTTGATGTCAAATTAATAAAAAGTAGAAAAATTGTATAAGCTCTCTGAAACCAATTATGCACACTGTGTGTTCATTAGTCCCCTTCATTGAAAATTATTACAATTCAGGAATAGTTTTGAAGAAAAACGTTTTCTTGATAGGTATCAAATGGCTTTGAAAACACAAACCCAACAAATAGTAAAAAATAAAAATTAAATTGGCACAGACAGTGGGGTGTATGTGATCTTAGAAGCCGATAAGTCTCTCTGCCTGTCCAGTAGGGCTAGGGTATCTCAGAAGCACAAAGATCCTAATCCCTGCAAGACTCAGTTTAGAGAGGTTTGTGTGTGCTTGTCCAGTAGAGGCTGAAGTGTTTCCCATGTCAGAGAAAGATTTATTCTATGACAATACTTAAGTTAATATCATCATATGGCACCCTTCAGTCACCTTTGTCATGTTCTATTATAATATTTTCTGAAATTGTCATTCCATGGTCAAAAAAAATTCTACATACCTTTGGTCTATTCAAAAGATGATCCCTCTCCATGGTTGGCTCAGAGACCATGATCTCTCTAGCTTCTCCTATAGCTTTCAGACAGGGCCACAGATTCTTTCTTATACCCTCTGCTTGCCTGAGGAAAAAAGCGCAACTGCCTCTGTTCATACTCCTCAAGATTTATCCAGATTCCCTCTCCTCAGTAAAACCTCTGCTCCAGTTAAATCTCTACCTTTTGAGATTCATTCTTCCTGGCTCGTTTTTCCCATATTCTACTGTACAGGGTAGGTAGCATTGTCAATCTACCATTTGGGAAGGACGGCAGTTATGAAGTTGTGACAAAGGTTGGTGTCCTTTAAAAATTTCAGTTTCAAGTTTTGTTAAGCTACAAATATACCCTTTATATTTTTCTTCTCCAATGGAACGCTTTGAGAGGTTCATATACACACTAAGTGAACAGGCTTAATATCCATCCACACATTTAAGTAATGTTCGTTGTGTATTTACTATGTTCATGGCACTGTTCTGTACACTCGAGATGCATCATTAAACACAATTAGGCAGATTATGAAAAAATTTTGTCCTCATAGAGCTTAAAGGGCACTGAAGATTGATAGTTATCAATAAACATAAAAAATAGGCAGAGTGCAGTGTCTTACACCTGTAATCCTAGCACTTTGGGAGGCTGAGGCGAGAGAGTTACCTGAGTCCAGGGGTTCAAGACCAGGCTGGGAAATTGGTGAGACCTCATCTCTACAATAAAACAAAAAATTAGCCGGGCGTGATGGCGTGCACCTGTGGTTCCAGCTACTTGGAAGGCTGAGGTGGAAGGATTTAAAGAGGATGCAGAATGAGGGTTGAGGGACAATCTTGCGATTAATCCCAGAATTAAATAAGAAATATTAAGGTGGGTCTCACTGAAAAGTTGACTTATCAGTAAAGACTTTTAAAAAAGGTGAGAGAGGTGACTATAGAGATACCTAGGGTCACAGAGCACCAGACAGAGTAAATTGACAGTGCAAGGTTCTAAGGAAGCATATGCCTGGCAATGAAACCAGCCAACTTCCCCATAGAACTGATGATTATGATTTTTTTGAATAAACATAGAGATTGACTCTTCCAGTCTTAAAGTTTAAAATTTACATTTGTCCTATCTGAGTTTCTTTCTCAGGAAACTGACCATCAAGCCTTTCAGATAGTATCAAGGAATTGAAACCTGCCAGATCACTGCATCTGGATAGTAAGATGCCAGACCCCTCATTTGTCATAACTGCTTAACTGACCACCTGCTATCTGTTGACCATCTCCTCTTCCTTACCCCTTTCCAATTCCTGTTTTCCCCTACGTAGCTACATTCCTTTCTCTCTATATATACCCCCAATTTTAGTTGGCTGGGAGAGATGGATTTAAGGTTTGGTTCCCATTTCTCTGGCTGGTATCATCTCACTCCAGTCAGAGTAGCTATTATTAAAAAGCCAAAGAATCACAGATGTTGGTGTGGATGTGGAGAAAAGGGAGCACTAATACACTGCTAGTGGGAATGGAAATTAGTTCAACCACTATGAAAAACAGTATGGACACTTCTCAAATAACTAAAACTAGAACTACCATTTGATCCAGCAATTTCACTACTGGGTATCTACCCAAAGGAAAGGAAATAATTATACAAAAAAAAAAAAAAAAAAAAAGACACCTGTACTCAATGTTTTTTGCAGCTCTATTCACAATATCAAAGTTATGGACCCAGCTTAAGTGCCCATCAATGGTTGCCTGATAAAGAAAATTTGGTACAAATACACCATGAAATACTATGCATTCATAAAAAATAATAAAACTGTAGACTTTGCAGAACATGGATGGAATACCAGGCCATAATCCTAAGTGAACTAACTCAGAAAAAGAAAACCAAATATCACATGTTCTCACTTCGGACATAAAGATAGAAATAATAGACACTTGGAGAATCAAAAAGGGGGGTGGGATGGGGGAGAGATGAAAAAGCTACCTCTCGGCTACCATGTTCACTGTTGGGTGATGGATACGCTAGAAGCCCAGTCTTCACCAGTATGCAATATACTCATGTAACAAACAAGTACACATACTTCCTGAATCTAAAATAAAGACAATAAAATGAAGGAAGAAAGAATAGATTGGGAGACCAGGTAGGAGGTCACTATGGTAATCCAGGTGACAGATGATAAACAGTGGCTCAGATGAAGATAATGAGAAAGGTCAGATTTGAATTTGTTGTTGTTATTGTTGTAGTTCAAGCCACAACTATTTTTTGAAGACTAGATTTCACTGTAAAAGATGAAAAGAGAAGTAAAAAAAACTCTGTGAGCAACTGAAGGATGGAGTTCTCATCAAGTGTAAAAGAAAATCGTGGAGGTAAAGCAAGTCTTGTGTGATAGAGACCAGAATCTTAGTTTTGGACATATTGCATTTGAGATGGCTATTAATCATCTCTAAACAAAATGTTAGAGGGAGTTGGATATATGAATTCAAGTTTAGAAGAGAAGTCAGGCCTGGAGAAATAAATTTGGGCATCTTTAATATAATTGGAATTTAAAGCACCAAACTCAAGGGAGTGCATGAAAATAGAGAAAATAAGAGGACAAATAACTAACCGGCTATTGGATTTAAGAAAATGGAGGTCCTTGTTGCTAACAACCTTGATAACACTGCTGTTGAGTTCAAAGAAGCCTATGGACAATAGCCTCATTATCCGGGACAAGATTGGAGACACAAGTAGTGTCAACTCTTTTGAAGGGTTTACTACAAAGGGAAACAGACACATGTCATGGTAATTGTCTGGGGCCAGGAGCTTTTATTAGGATAGAAGAATAACAGTATGCTTGCAAATTTTTATTTTATTAATCAATATGGTATTATCTCAAGGGGAAGGCAATGATGTAGGGAAAAAGAGTAGAGAAACATTGAAGTGAACTCTTTAGTAGGAATGAGGGGATGGGATCTAGTGCACAGGGACTGACTTTAAATAGAAGTATAATAATACACTGGAGAATGTTAGTGGATATTAGATATTATGACTGAGTTGTTCAGTTAATTCCAGCTAGCTAACATCATGATTTTCATCGCTATCCTATGTAAACTGTTTTTTTTTGTTGTTGTTGTTGTTCTTAATCAACTGTTTTTAAAATTTATACCTACAGTAGACTATTGGCTAAAGAGATGATCTTTAAGGAACAACAAAAAAATAGCAATTTTGCAAATCTGCTTGTCTATATGATTTTTTTTTTCAAACATATTTTTTATTTTAAAATTGTGGGGTACAGTTAAGGGTTAGGTATACAAATATGCATTTGTGCAGATACCCTTGTTGATGAGGTATGCCCTCCCCTATCCCCAGACAGATATTGACTACCATTAATCATTGTCATTCTGTATCCAATCCCACCTCCTGTGTTTGCCTGAATGAAACCTCATACAGCCAGGTGCAGGATAACTTTCCTTCTGGCGCTGTACACCCCAGTCCCATCCTTTAAGTTGCAAAAAAAAAAAAACAAAAAACAACTTTGTTTTTGCATTGTTCTCATCTTCATTTTGCTGTTTTTTTTTAGCTCTGTATTCTTTTGCTGATTTCTTCATTTTCATGTTTCAATTCATCTCTTAGTTCATCCAGACCTCAGTTGCTGTTGGTATTACTCATATATTTTAACAGTTTTATTGAGATATAATTGAAACAATAAACTGCACATATTTAAAGTATATAATTTGATGAGCTTTGACAAGTTCATGTGCCTGAGATATTATTGTCACAAACAAAATAATGAACATATCACCTGAGTTTCCTGGTGCCCCTTTGTCCTCTCACTCTCTTGCTCCTTTCTTACCTTTTGCTCCCAAGCAATCATAGATCCACTTTCTGACACTACACCGTAGTTTACATTTTCTACAAATTTATGCACATATAGTTACATATTATTTTCTGACTTCTTTCATTTAGCATAATTATTTTGAGATGCAACCATGTTGTTGCATGTATCTGTAGTCCATTACTTTTTATTGTTGAGTAGTATTCCACTGGAAGGATATACCACAATTTGTTTATCCATTTATCTTGTAATAGACATTTGGACAATAACATTTAGACAAAGTTATTGGGCCATTACAAATAAAACTGCTATGAATATTCAAGTACAAGTTATCGTATGTACACATACTTTACGGGCGTAATTTCCTTGTATGAATAACTACTAGTAAATGGTAGGGTCATTTGAAAGCCGTGTTTTTTACTTTTTCAGAAACTCTCAAACTGTTACTAAATTGAATGTACCCTTTTATAATTTTAACAGCAGCTTATAAGAATTTTTGTTGTTCCACATGTATACCAGCAGTTGGTATGATTAGTCTTTTTAATTTTAGCCATCCTCATAGATGTGTAGTTCTATGGCATTGTGGTTTCAGCTTGCATTTCCCAATGATTAATATAAGGTTGAGAATATTTTAATGTGCTTATTTGTCATGTATATCCTTGATAAAGTGTCTGTCAAATCTTTTGTCCGTTTTAAAAAATTGGTTTGTTGGTTTCCTTATTATTGAGTTGTGGGAAATTGTATCAGCTCTTTATCAGATAGAGGATTTGCAAATATTTTCAACCAGTCTAGTTTGTCTTTTCATTTTCTTAATAGTGCCTTTTGGAGAGAAATTCTTAATTTTGATAGATGAAGTGACTATCTGTTTTTTTTTAATGGATTGTGTTTCTGGTCTTGTGGCAAAGAAATATCTGATTAATCTAAGATTACAAAGATTTTTCGTATATTTTATGTTGGAAGTTTTATAGTTTTAAATTTTACACTTAGGTTCTATAGCATATTTGGAGTGAATTTTTAACATGGTGAGGGTGTGCATCAAATATTTGTTTTTTTTTTAATGTGGAGATCCAGTTGTCCTTGAATCATTTATAGCAATTCTTTCCCCATGGAACTTTCTTTGCACCTTTAACAAAAATCAATTGACCAAATATGTGTGGTTTTATTTCTAAACTTCTTATTCTATTCTATTGATCTGTCTGTTTCATGCAATATCTTATTGTGTCAATTCTTGTAGCCTCACAATAAGTTTCGAACTAAGTGTTGTAAGTACTCCATCGTTTTCCTGTTTAAAGTTGTTTTGGATAATCTAGGACCATCATATTTCTGTATGAATTTTAGAATCATCTTGCCTATTTCTACAAAATGTCTGTTGAAATTTTCATCAATTTGTTATTTAAGTAAATTGGGGACAAATTGACATTTGAATAATACTGAATTTTCTATTCCATGAACATAATATCTCTCCTTTTATTTAGATTTTTAGTTTCTCATTAGTGTTTCGTGATTTTCACTGTAATAATGTATATTTTTTTGCCAGAGTTATCTCCAGTACTTCATATTTTCAATGCTATTGTAAATGGTATTTTAAAATATTTTCATTTCCCCAATTGTTTATTACTATTGTATAGAAATGCAATTCTTTTTCTTTCTTCTTTTTGAGTCAGGGTCTCACTCTGTTGCCCGGGTGGAGTAGAATGGTACGATCGCCAAAGCCTTGACCTCCTGGGCTCAAGTACTCTTACATCTCAGTCTCCCAAGTAACTGGGTCTATAGGTATGCACCATTATGCCTATTAAGTTTTAAAAAAATTTTTTGTAGAGAAGAGATCTCTCTGTGTTGCCTAACCTGGTCTCGAACTCTTGGGCTCAAGTAATCCTCTTGTCCCAGTCTCCCAGAGTGCTGGGATTACAAGTGTAAGCCATTGTGCTACAGTTCATTCTTGAACATTTATTAATATCCTGCAAACTTACAAAACTCACTAACTAGATCTAGTGTCTTCAAAGTTCCACGAAATTTTCTACATGAATGATCATATTTTATATAAGAACAGTTTTATGTCTTTCCTGATTGACTGTCTTTTGTTTATTATTTTTGTTGTTGCTTTACTCCACAGCCTAGAATCTGTAATACAATGTTAAATAATAATGGTGAAAGCAGACATCTTTGCCATGTCTTGAATCTAAGGAAAAAGTATTTGGTCTTTTGAACATAAATTTTGATATTAACTTCAAAGATTTTTTTTGTAGATGCCTGTTATCATGTTCAAGAGGTTCCTTTTGTTTTTTAGCAGTTCTCATCTGAAGATGATTTTGGTCCTTGGGAGACATTTGACAATGTTTAAAAGCATTTTGTGTTGTCATAACTGAGGCAAGTGGCTTAAAAACATACTACAATGCACAGGACAGCTTCTCATAACAAATAATTATCTGATCTCCAAATGTCAATGATGTTGAGATTGAGAAACTCTGCTCTATTCATAAAGTGTTAAGAATTTTTTTTTTATCAGGAAAGGATACTGGATCTTGAAACTGTTTTTCTGAATATGATTTTGCTCGTTTAGCCTGCATGAAGTTTTTCTTATTTAATCTATATGGCAATATGGCAAATTTCATTAATTGAATTTTGAATGTTAGGCAAATTTTGCATTTCTAGGATAAACCACCCTTTGTCATATTATAGATTAGAATATTACATACTATTAAACTTAATTTGAAAAAATTATTTAAAAATTTGCATGTGTGTTCAAAGAGAATAATAGTCTGTTTTTTTCTTGTTTTATCTTTGTTTCTAATTAAGTTCTATTATGGTTGGAGACCCTACTATAAGTAATATGAGCTCTTTTAAATCTATTGAGTCTTGTTTTATGACCAAGTGTATGGTTATTTCGGCAAATACATTGAAAAATAATAAGTATTGCATTTTCTTGTAATGTTTTCACAGATGAGGTATCTAGTCGTGGTTCAGATAATTAAAGTATTTTCACGAATATTCTGTCTTTTTTTAAAAAAATTTATTTTAAAGTTATGGGATATAAATCAGGATTGCGTATATAAGTGGTTTAGATACAGGTGAAGTGTTGGGTCTTCCATTAGAACTCACTTCTCCTGCATTAGGATCAGGCATCCTTTAAGATGTTATGTGCCTTCCTCTTTTCCTGGCAGTGTCCTGCTACTGTCAATTCCTTTTTTGTAGTATTATATAGGTGTTCAGGATCCATTTATGAGTGAGAACATGTGGTACTCAGTTGTTTGTTTCTGTGATAGATCACAGACTATGATAGATGCCAAACAGGTACAAAATAGCATCTATTATATGTAAACCAGAGGCATCTCTTTAGAGAACCCCTAAGCATCAATTAATTCTCACTGGGCTATCTAATACTTTCTTGAAATAGAGGTCATCTTGCTTCTAACATTTTAAAGCATTATCCAGTTTTAACTCTAGTACCAGTAGGAACATCATTTAAATTTGATTTTTTAATTTTTCTTTTTTTAATCAAAGTTGTGTCAATTGAATTGAATATTTTAAACTTAAAAAAAATTTTTTTAAAGATGCGGGGTACAATTCAGATTTAGGTACACAAGTGGTCCTTGTACAGGTAAAGTTTGGAATTCAGCTAATTGGGTGCATGGGCACCCAACATAAATCATTATTTTACTTATAGATAATCAGTTTCCATAGAAATGTCATGTGAACCATTAGAAACAAAGGATACAGTTCTAAAGCACACAAACCATTCTTTATCAAACTCTTGAAAAAGTTCAATGATCTATTCAATATTTCATAGGACTTATTCACATTTATTTAGTATCACTTCTACAGCCTGTCTGAATTATTTTCTTGGTAAAAGAACACACCAATAGTGCTTTCTTTCATGAATTTCAATGACCATATTTCCATTTAGCATAAAAAATGAAAATTATAAAATGTTAAAATTTAAGATTTTGTGAAATTACATATCTTATTATAAGTTCAAGAAAAACATGTTGGGCAGAAAATAGCAAAAACTTTGCCAAAATTGAAATGTTAGAAAAATAGTTTGAAAGAGTTTGTAAAACATGCGTCATAATAGGTTTCTTCTATGCTTGTGTCAGAAGGTCAAATTTCACTACCAAAATAATCCTATTGTGGAATACAACATAGCAGAATTTCCTTTACTTATATTTGTTTTTCGTGAACCAAAGTACAGCGTCCATTATAATTGCCAAGATTCTATGTGGACAAATGAATCATAGGAACACAGTAGCTATTTTATTTGGGGTCTTGCTGAGCTGCAAGTTTTTTAATGAGTTAAAATAATATTTTGGGACTTGACTAGAAGGTGTGAACTATTAAAAACACAGACATTTGACTTTAAAGTTTAGGACAAAAACAACTCCACACACAAAGTCAGTTTGAGGAACAGATCCATTGAACTTGGAGTAGAATTCCCTGGGTGATGATCTCTATGACTGTTTTCTTTGGGTTGTGCTGCAGCAGAGCCAATCTTATGATACTGAAATTCTTAAGAGACAATTGTTCTGACACTGCTATGTATGCTCAGAAATTGTCTCAGCTTACGTGTGAATACCCATGCCAAGATGATCATTTGCTTCTTTTCTAGATGGGAATATAATAATAACAATACTTATTGCCTAATGCCAGGAAGGTAGAAACCAAAGTGCAAGAGATATAAGCAAATGAAATAAGTGGATTAGAAGAAATACTTTTCTTAAAATAAAGTGGGGCAACTAGTTACATTAGAATTAAGCTATTTTTTTGAAATGCTGACTAGGAAAAAAGATTAATTAAACACAGCAAATGTTTTTGAGCACCTACTATGTGTAAGACACACCATCATTAGGGATTTTCAAGACAATTGTGACAATTGTCTTATTATCTGATAATTTCTATAAATATTTAGACATGCACAGCACCCTATAAGCATTTGATATTGTTTTATTTTCCATTTTAAGCAAAGGTCATTTTACCATTTCTTCTCAATCCTTAGGCCTAATTCTATAGTCTGTTTTCCTGTAAATGCTTACTCAAATGATTCAAAAATTTTGCTTTAGTTACCTTCTCCATAGTCTCTTAACATTTAATTTATACCTCTGCTCACACGTGACTCATATTTAGGGAATATTTAAAGGAGAATACTTGGAGAATATTGCATCAGGTATATCTAAACAAAAGACTGTTCTAAGAAGGTCATTTCCTGCAACCGAGAGCGAGCTTTGGGTGGATGAAGGCAAATAGATAAGAAAAACGAGAGCACTTATCCTGCTAGAAAGATGAGATATTTAAATCCTAGAATCAGTGGGGTATCACAGCCATAATTCTGGTTTTCCTGTAGTGCGAATATTTGTTAATTTCCTGCTTATTAAGTTGAATCACATTCTCCTACCGTGAATTCAAGGTCATGTATACTTCTATTCCTAACACTGCACAGTGAAGAACTATGAAAAGAAGGAAGGCTATTGAGAAATCACATGTGACTATTAGTATAATTAGATCCTATTTCCCATACTACTAAAAAGAACAGAAATTTTGATTAGTGTGGGATGTGGAAGAGGAGGGTTGGGGAAGTAACAGGGGATAATTTAGAACAAGGGACATGTCTGTGCATAGAGAGCCTGTAATGGCTTTGGGGATTTCTGGGAAACTGGAGTGAAGCATGATATCACCAGAGGGATGGAAGGCAAAAGTCAAAAATGAAGGATGTTTTGGAACTTTATCTGGAGCTAACCAGTATATTACTCTTCTTGTATCATGTTTATATATTTTCTCCAAACCCTCTATGCTTGCCTACCAAACTTGTGGTGTTGTGAATAGATCCATTAATACATCCATTTCTTAAGAGAAATAGAATTATGAGATAACACAGTAGGACATTTACTACTGAGTTTCAAAAATTCCTTGAAATGCAAACCACAAAGGAAATACCAGCTTGCTTCTCTAAGAGATGGGGGAAATTTGTTGGACAAGATACTCAGTGTCTGGATTTTGCTTTCGTTCTCTGAAGACAAGTTGTATTTCTTGGCATTATTGTGTATGTGCATCTGTGTGAGTGTTTTTGTGTTTCCAGATATATGAGCAGCATATCCTTGAGCCAGATAGCATGCCTATGAGTCAAAATTTCAGCTTGCATTTGTCCTAAACCATGAAGCTCTGGGTGTAACCTAACAGAACCTGGCTGGTTGTCTGAAGAGTTCTTTCACCACTTGACCCAGAATATAGTAAATCAGATGACATATTGTTCTAATTTTACATTAGTACTCATATTTTAATAAGAAAAGGAAGAGTGTGTTCCATCAAGATTTTTGGAATACAAACCAATTCCAGTTACAGATCCAAATGATTACAGCATTTAATATTGAAGTCACAAAATGTAGCTTATTTGGTCAAAACACACACACACACACACGAATACTTTATGTATAAATATTTTACCATTTGCTGTGAATTGAACTATTTCTCTTCCAAAATTCATATGTTGAAACTTTAACCACCAAATGTGATGATATTTTGAAATGGCACTTGGGAGACAGATTTCAATGAGGTGATGAAGGTGAGATTCTCATAATGGGATCAGTGCTCTTAAAAAAAGAGAATGCGACTCCATAACTCTCCCTCTGCCACGTGAAGACATAGTTGCTCAGTACCTTTTTTTTTTTTTTGGAGTCTGGGTCTCACTCTGTTATCCAGGTTGGAGTCCAGCGGCACAATCACAGCTTACCACCTCCTTAAATTCTTGGCCTTAAGTGATCCTCCCTCCTCAGCCTCTAGAATAGCTGGGACTATAGGCATGCGCTGCCATGCCTGATTGCTTTTTTTTTTTTAAATTTTTTTTGTAGAGATGGGGGTCTTGCTATATTGCCCAGACTCACCATGCCCAACTGCTTTTCTTATTTTTAAATTTTTTTGTAGAGATGGAGTCTCACTATGTTGCCCAGACTGGTCTCAAACTCCTGGGCTCAATCAATTCTCCTGCCTTAGCCTCCCAAGGTTCTGGAATTATAGGCATGAGCCACTGTGCCCAGCCTTGTTTGGCACCTTATCTGGAACTTTCTAGCCTTCAGAACTGTGAGAAATAAATGCCTGTTGTGTAAACACAGTCTTTTGTAGTTTATTATAGCAGCCTGAGGAGACTAACATAGCATTTCATACTGAGTTACATTTACATTAAAACTTAATACCAGCAAATCAATGTTTATAAATAATAGTAATAATAATAGTAGTAGGTGGAATTTGATGAATTATTCTTTCTCTCTTGCTAATAAAATTTCTGTGGGAAAGTTAATTAAGAATGGGGCTGAAATTTTATCTCTTCTAGATAAATACTAGTGCTATGTTTGATGAAAACATGAACTATTCTCAGCTCAGCTACCTCTAAGCAAGATGAATCAATACATTTTGTGTACTTATTTTTTAGAAAGGCTTTATCATATACTACAAAAGGGAAAAAAATCTCCATTTCTATCACTTTTAAAATAATTACAGTTATAGAACTTCAATTAGAAAAGTTATTTAGCTAGTTAGCAGCAAGGCTTCCTTCTCCTGGCCCAAGAAAAGGTCTAGTCTCAGGGCAGAAGCCTAACTCTGGCCTATGATATTTTTCTCCAAAATCTTTTGTCTGTGCTTTGAATTTATTAAGGCCAGACTAGAGCTAAAGGATGCTTATTCCAACAGCCAGAAGAGGCATCCTTTCCCTGCTTCCTTCTAACCTGTCTCTTTCATGGGAATATGAAAATGGATAGTGGAAGAGAACACAGGGGAAAAGGAATATGATTAGTTGAAGCGTTATATACCATTAATAATGCTTACATTAGAATACTAATTATTATAAGCTGGAAGCAATACAATCACCATGAAATAAAAACAAAAACTCACCAAAAAAAAAAAAAATCAACCCATAGAAACACTGAAGCATATATCAGAATGTAACAGTGATAGTCTTTGTATAGTAGAAATGTTATTTTTTGGTATGTTTTCTAATTTTAAAATTTCCCATAGTGAATATATAAAACTTAATAATGAAAAGACAAAATATGTTTGAAATATATGCTAAAAGAGTTAAGATATTATGAAGTCTTAGTCAATGGATATGTCTGTGATTATATCAGAATATGATTCTGCCCTACTATTTAAAAGATATTTAAAAAGTGATCTGTCTCTCAGTGTTCCTTTCATCCATCTCTTCCCTTCTACACTTATAGACCCTTTGATTTATTCTAAAATGAGGAAACCATCATCCAATCCTGTCTCTGCTTGGATCTATAATCCTAGTGGATTAGAATTCTAACTCTTGTTACTAAAGCTTGAGAATCATAATGGATGTGTGTTGAGCACTCACTAATTGTCAGACCCTGTTCTCAGAGCTGTACAGAACTGCTGTTTAAACCTGAGAACATTCTTAGGAAGGTAGATGCTGTTGCTTAGTCAAAGTTCACGAGTGGGAAAGTGTGTTGAATTTCAAAGAACAAGCTCTTAACTATTGCCTTGTAATATGTCTGTGTTATTCTCCTCACTATTGAACTTGACCATTTACAAAGTTCCTCTTCCTATTAATCTGAAGTCTTCCAATGATATAAATTGAAAGGCATGCGTGGATAGAAGCAACATATGCTTTAACTGTCATTATTTCCAAATTATCTGTTTTTGATAGCATAACTCCATGTACAAATTTGGAAATAACCTGTTGAATAATTGTTAGATAAATTGTGAGTACGAAGCTGGGCATGGTGGCTCAAGCCTGTAATCCCAGCACATTGGGAGGCGGAGGTGAGAGAGTTGCCTGAGTCCAGGGGTTTGAGACCAGCCAGGGCATCTTGGCAAGACCTCGCCTCTACAATAAATCAAAAATTAGCTGGGCGTGGTGGCACACACCTGTGCTTCCAGTTACTTGGAAGGCTGAGGCAGAGAGATCACCTGAGTCCAGCAAGTCGAGGTTGCAATGGCTGTGTGCATGTCACTGCACTCCAACCTGAGTGATAGAGTGAGACTCTGACTAAAAAAAAAAAAAATTGGAATATGATTAGTTGAAGTGCTATATACCATTAATAATGCTTACATTAGAATACTAATTATTATAAACTGGAAGCAATACAATCACCATGAAATAAAAACAAAAACTTACCACACACACAAAAAAATCAACCCATAGAAACATTGAAGTATATATCAGAATGTAACAGTGATAGTCTTTGTATAGTAGAATAGTTATTTTTTGGTGTGTTTTCTAATTTTGATTAGTTTTAAATTTTCCCATTGTGAATATATAAAGCTTAACTAATGGAAAGACAAAATATATTTGAAATATATGCTAAAAGAGTTAAGATATTATGAAACCTTAGTCAATGGATATATCTGTGGTTTTGTGCAAAATAACTTGTTTGGGCCTCAGTTTCCTCAATTTAAAAAGAATGGGAGGGATTAAATATTAATAACTTTCATGTAGCACTTTGTAACTTTCATTTACATTAACTTTTAAAATCTTCCCAATAATATGAGAAGCAGATAATATTGGCTCACATTTTCTGGATGAGAAAGTCAAGTTTCTGAGTACTAAAGAAACATACAACAAGTGGTGAAGGCCAAGAATGAAAGCCATGTACTTCCAATGTATTTTTTCCATGCTGAAAAAAATGTCCTCTATCACAATTATTTTACACATATTCTGATTGTTTATGTCCCTTTTTCTTTATGTCATACACTTGAGTATTATCTTCTAATTCATTCCAAGCTTTTTAAGTCTTGTTCAATGGATTCTTTTCCATTTGTGCCAGCACTTCTCAGAATATTTTACCTATTTCTCCAAAGACCTTTCCTTGAACAATCTGGTTGACTGTATCTCCTCATCATTTTTGATACACATACCACGAGAAGCTAAAGTCTTACATGCTTGTATTTTCTTTTACTTTATCAAGGATAAGAACCATATCTTCTGTTAATATTGTCTGTTTTTCTTTTCCTCTTATACACATACTCCCTTATATGCATACTCCACTGATTATAATTCAATAGAAGCCTCAGCACATTGCAATTTGAGTTTTTTGAGTTACATCAATTTGGGGGGTAAACACTAGAACTCTCTGTTCTGGAAGTTCCCACAGAATGGTGTGTGTGATCAGGAAACTCTCAATTTCCATTGTGCAGGAAACATTTTCCTCCATTTCTACTTTGTAGGAGACAAAGAGATAGCTGATTACCCTCCAGACTTTAGGTAGACACCAAGGTACTGATCTGCTAAGGTGCCACTGCTCTTGCTGACCAAGCACTGAAGCACACTGAGTGATGATTGCCTGTCATTGTCATGGCCAGAGCTAGCTGCTATCAACTCTGAAGTCACTACCTTCTTTTTCTCAGCTGCTAAACCCACAGAACTGATGCCACCAATATTTTTTTCTTTTAGCCTCCTATAAACGTAAGGCGTGGTGACTCATGCCTACAATCCTAACATCTTGGGAAGCTGAGGCAGGAGGATCACTTGAGCCCAGGAGTTCGAGACCAGCCTGGGCGAGAACTTGTCACTACCAAAGTACAAAAATTATCTGGGTATGGTGGTGCAGAGATTGAGGATACTTGACTGCCTGAGCCCAGGAGGTTGAGGCTGCAGTGAGCAGTGATCATGCCACTACACTCCAAATAGGCTACAGAGATCACAACTCATTAAAAAATTAGTTTATATTAAAATAGTTTTACTACTGCACCCCTTCATGAGTCCTTGAGGGTTGGAATGGAGGAAAATCTGATGATATTATGCTGAACATCACATCTGCCCTTTGCAATGCGGGTTCACACTACTCTACTGGACTTAGTATGGCTGACTCTCACTCACCTGCTGATACACAGAAGACTCATTGTCTCTTGATAACCATTCATTCTATTATGCAACACATATGGATAGAGAGTTCTGTATAAGTCAGGCACTGACTGAGGTTTTGATCACAGATTCAGAACAAGCAAAGTTCCTCCCCTTTTGCAGGTTACATCCTAATTGCACTTAATTAAATGCAGACATTAAGTAAATAAGTATATACAAGTTATAGAGACAGCTTCTATAAAGAAAAATATGTCGGGACAAAGGACTAAATAGTGATTTAGTCTGGTGCCTGTGTGTGAGCTACTTTTGATAGGTTGTCAGGAAGGAAGTTCTCTGAGAAATGAACATTTGAATGCAAGTGTGGGGAAACCTGTGTTACAACAAGGGAGAAGCAAACATAAAACGTTGTGAAGCCAGCCTATCCAGAACTGCCTGCAACTCAGGGTCCACCCACATTAGGCACAAATTGAGTCTCCTGCTATATACATTGTTACTGGTTTAGAAAGAAACAGTAAGTATCTCAAGAAAATGTTGAACAGGGCAAATTGTAATATTTAAAAATTTAACTGCTTGTGTAAACACTATTTCTCTCCATAAAGTGAGCTTTGGAGACATAGCAGTTGGAAAAACCCCTCTCTCTCCTGAAACTGCCAAACTGGATGGTAGCAAGATTTAAGTGAGGTAGTGGGTGTGATTGCTAATTTTAAAAAAGAAAACAACAATCCCCCCAAAAATGTTCATTGTGATAAAATATCAGAGATTATTCCATAAAACACTATACTGTGTTTGAAGTACATTAGTATTTATAAAATGTCTTGATATTTATAACACTAATAGAATTTGACCATTTAATAGCCTATGCAATTCCTTTCTTGCCTAATGGAACTAGAGATTCATTTACTTGTCATTGGAGGTGCAGAATGACATCACTATTAGCAAGAACTTTTTGACCTCTCAACACATTCAGGATGCTATGTCTGTACTGGATGTTATACAGAGGTAACAGGTGTGAACCTGGCTCTCAGGTAGCCCGTAAAGTCGCTTTGGGGAAAGGCGACTCATTTTAGCACCAGTGAAGATAACAACAGTGAATGGCAAACAGTATCTTCCTCCTTGTACATCAGTGTATCAAACTAAGTTAGTTGTAGATCATGATTAATGAAGAGTGTGAGGCACACTTCATTTATAATGTGGAGTGAAAGAGGGTCTGATTCCATAGAGAAGCAACTAACATTAGGAGGTTTTGTTCTATGAAAGGTAACAAGGTAAAGTTGGAGTGAGGGAGTTGGGAAATCTAAGGAACATAAGGTTATAATCATGGAGCTGAATTATAGGGTGCAAAGCTTTGGTTTAATGTAGCTCAGAGAGAGGGGTAAAAAGGCGTGCATTTTTAGGAGTGGCTACTACGAAGGAGGAATGAAAGTCTTAAGCAACAAGCTTCTTCATGTTGTCTTTATCTGGACCTTTTTTACTAACTCTGCCAAGCAGAAAGGCAATGACTCTCACCCCCTATTTTAGCAATGAGCAGAGCAAGGCTCTGAGAGATTAAGTGACTTGTATCCTGGCAGGACATTGATGAGATACAGGGCAGAACTTGAACCCTGGTTACTTTCCCCCACGGTGCTCTTGATTTCAAAATCAGAGGCCAGCCTTGGACAATAACTTGAAACCATTAACCAGTGATGATTTTCTGGGGAAGGGATATTGCATATCCACATGACATGATGAAATAACTCATACATTTAGAGAATCTTCAATCTTCTTCCTTTTAATCCTTTGTAACTATAAAGTACTAGGCCATCTGCATTTCAAAAATTGTCTCAGTGCAGCCAAGAATCTGCTCCAAAGTTACTCTATTTTTGGAAAACACATCATTGTTGCACATTGTTAGGGATGAGGGAATTTTATGTTAAATTCCCCAAATCATTAACATCTTTCTTGTAAAGTAGCCAATATACTATGACAGGATCTATAAAAACTGGGTGTGATAAAATTAATGTCATATATTTATGAATCTTTAAATTTTTATTTTAAGCAAAAAATCATAATAGTAATAAAAAAAACTCACCTGCTGTTATATTAGCAAAAAACTCATGCTAGAAAAGGTCTCACTTGCTTTTAAGTAAAGAAAATAAAATCCAGGAAGATAAAAGCTCTGTCTTTCCATTAACATATCAAGAATCTTTACTTTTTGTAGTCACGTTCAGGTTCTGTTATTCAGATCTTTCGTGATAAACCATGATCATGTGGGATATTGAATGTTTGCTCAACAATAATTCTAACATATATCATTGTAAAATGGTGTGAATGGCAACACTGAATCTCACTGAGATTCAGAATTCTCTGGAGCATTAAACAACACCGAAAATGAAATGCAACCTGATGGTCCCATACAGTTCTTTTATCAAAAAATAGTACACGTTGCTTTATGCTGTGAATCAATCTTAACTCTTGAGTCAAGGTATCAGTGAAAAAGCTTGCTTTAGTTGTGAGATGGAGACACAGACAAAGGATCAGTGTAGAGTGAGATAAGTACTGATGATGAAGATGATAGTGACAACAATAAGAATAGTAACAGTAGTAACAGTTAACTGTTAAGAGCCTAATATGTTTCAAACTTTTGGCCTAACATGTTATATCAATTAACTTTACGTAAACCTCACAGACTCCATGAGGTAATAAAATAAATTATTACTATTGGATGTTTACTATATGTCAAAACCTTACAGGATTATTTCATTTAATTCTCACAAAACCCTCTGAGGTTCTGTGGAAAAATGGGCCCTCTTAACTGCTGGGACGTGGGAGCAGAGATAATATTAGGGTCACCTAAGCTTTGATGCTGCTTTCTCCCTCTAGGTAAGGAAGGAGACCTGCTGATACTGAATTTGGCTCAGGAATCTGGAGAACCCTGTGTTTATAAACACTCATGTAAATGGAAACATGTTTATTTTTGGTAGGTGCTTCCAGAATATGATGCAGGCACTTAGTATTAAAAGATAAAAACATCTCAAGATTAGGGTTTCCAGATCTGGTGAGACTATACTCTTTGCAGATGGTGTCAACAGCAGCTGTGTGCTCCTGCTAGGGACTTTGGGGGCAATGGGATACGATGCTGAGATGAGCTGCATCTGTTCTCGCTCTGTGTGGCCATTTTGCTCCAGAAATTTTGTTGTGAGTATAGCTAAACACACAGTTAAGTGAGAAGTTCTCTCCAACTGGGTATGTGTGGTGTATTGGGTGGGTGTGACTATGCGTGGTCTTTATTTTAGCCAGTAATCCTCCTGAATCACTATAATGAGGTGAGATGTATATTTTCATTTTATAGATGGTGAAACAGATGTGACATTAGATGCACTTGTGTCTCTATGTATCTTGTGCCCAAAGTCAGGTAATAAGTGATTGAGGCAGATTTTGACCTCAGGCTATTGACTCCAACTTTTATGATTATACTCTTATAATTACTTATAATAGTCTCATTACATATAAGCAAAGTACTACTTGAAGAAATAATACTCTCCCCTGCCCTGCAGTTATGTGGCTAGCAATGTTATCGACAATATCTCTTTTATTTTGACTACAAAAAATAAGTTAATCTAATAATTTTTTTTCTATTTCTATATTTTCCTCTCACTCCTAAATTATATGGTCAATTAAACACTTGTCATCATTTTTCTATTTAGTCACTCACATTCTTTTGATTTTCATAGATAAGACTATATTCTTAAATCTTTGAAAAATATTATTTTGAATAATTTTACTTCCTACTGCCACATTTGGTCATAGTCAGCTTTTATCTAGATTATTGGTAATATTTAATTTTGATTTTGTTCCATAGATCTGCTAATTGTATTTTGGTGGAAGATCAGAGAATAACAGCAAGCTAAAGAGTTCCTTTAAGAATAGCAGGTACATCCATTCCCTAATCCCTGTTATATTCTGGAGAAAAAGGAAAGCTTCTACACTGCTGGTGGGAATGCAAACTAGTGCAACCTCTTTGGAAAACAGTGTGACAATTTCTAAAAGAACTAGACATTGACCTTCCATATGATCCAGCAATCCCCCTACTGGGACTATACCCAGAGGAATTCAATTAATTCTACAAAAAAGATACCTGCACATGCATGTTTATTACAGCACTAGTCACAGTAGCAAAAACATGGAACCAACTGTGTTGTCCACTGAAACTGAACTGGATAAAAAAAAAAAAAAGCAGTACATATACAAAATGGAATATTACACAGACATAAAAAGGACAAACATATGGACTTTGCAGAAACTTGGATGGATTAGAGTCTACCATAATCAGTGATCTATCACAGAAACAAAGAACAGAGTTCCACATGCTCTCACTCATAAGCAGACCCTGAACATTTACCATAATACTATAAGAAAGGGAATGGCAGTAGCAGGATACTGCCAGGGTGAGGGTGGTGGAGGAACAGCATCAATAAGGGTAACTGATCTTAAACCAGGCAAAGTGGGGACCAAAAGGAGACCAAAACCTTACCTGTCAGATAACCACTTGTACATCAAATCCTGACTTGTACCCCCACATCTTAAGATAATAAATAAATAAAATTTTATTTTTTAAGAGATAGGGTCTTGCCATATTGTCCAGGTTGGTCTTGAACTTCTGGCTTCAAGTGATCCTCCTGTCTCAGCCTCCCAGGTTGCTGGGATTACAGGCATGAACTACACCTGGAGCACCTGGCTCCTTTAATTTTGTGAGTTTACTAAGTTTTCTTTAGTGTTAACTTCTATAAATGCTTTATGGATACCTAATGGATACCTAAAAAGAATATGCGTCTTTTTTTTTTTTTGAGAGTGTAGAGTTTGAAATTTATCTATTGGCTAGATTGTACAAATTTTGTTAATTAGGTACTGTGCCGTCCTGCTTATTTTTAATCCCCTTGATCTGTCCTGGAATAAGAACTGTGGTCTTTTTTTTTTTTTAAGTTCTCCTTGTATTTACAACAGTTTTTGTATTATGTATTTTGATAACACATGCTACATAGTTCTTAAAGGCTCAGAGTGTCTATATTTTCATTGTGGAATAAAACTATTGCTATAATTGGCCCTATTATCCCAGTTTAATAGCTTCCTTTCTTTGAGTTAAAATTTGATATTATTATGAAAAGAAGAAGAAGAAGAAGAAGAAGAAGAAGAAGAAGAAGAAGAAGAAGAAGAAAAAGAACAACAACAACAACAACAACAGCAGGTGCAAATGGCCTTTTTCCAGTCTGTGCCTTGAGGGCAGAAGTTTTCAGTCCCTAGCAAGTGACTGATTTAAGTGCCTAAGAAGTGTTTTTCCAGTGAAGATCACAAGCTCTGCAGGTGGGCAAGTTGATAGCTTCTTTTCTCTGTTTTTGTTCCTCAAGGTGAGGCATTGAGGAGGGTGTGTGTGAGATGGATTTTAAATTTATACATTGAATTGGGAAGACAGAAAAAATGTTTCAGGTAGTGCTGATTCAGAAAGTTATTTTTCTTTTCTTGACCAAATCTTAGATGAGCTACAAAAAACAAAACAAAACAAAACAAAAACACCCCTTTACAATGCAGCAGTGAAGAGAACGATGCTCTAAAATGGAAACATAGGCATCTTTTTAAAACTCCAGAGCTGTAGCTAACAGAGATGTGTGCAGCATGAAATGGGAATGAATAGAACTTTATAAACCTAGTTGCAAAATATTTCAAATTTTAAGTAATCATATCGATTATGAGAATGTTCTGAGACTTAAATCAGTCCTGATGAAAGGAAATATAATGGGAAGGCAAGCGTGGGATATTGAGAAGCACAGACATCAGAAATAAGTGAAAAATAGGTGGTCTAGAAATGCAGCCATGGCTGGAGAGAATCTGGCCAAAATTCACCATGGTCATTTCCATGGTCCCAGTTAAATGTTTTCCTATGCCTCTAAAGTAAAGTATCAAAATGGTTAAAAATGGTTTAAACTTGAACTAACTATTCACACTTTTCATTCCATGGTAAAATTTTAGTCCTTCTTAATTAATTACTTTTGTGGCATGTATAAAATCTCAGGTTTAATAAACTTTTTAGATATGAGTAAGGAGACGTGATTGAAGTCTGGTAAGAAACAGAAAATCCCCACTCAATATTCCAATTCTTGAACTGGGTAAACCAATTGAGCATCATCCCTCACAAAATGTGTCTGCACAGAACAGAGGCTTTGCTTGTATCACGTTTCCTCCACAAGGATTGTTCAAAAAGCATGCATTCAGATGAATCAATGCCCTATCATCGCCCAAATGCTTCTTAGGTCTGAAGTAAATATTAATTATTTCTGAGATTAGTGATGAGGCCGTGAAGACGAGATAAACAAAAACAAAACAAAACAAAACAAAAAACAAAACAAAACAAAAAACCAGTTAGTGAATGACATCCGAGACGTGGAAATCACTCATTTGGAATTTGTTCAGGTAGCAGTCTACAAATGTGGTTTTGAATGTCTGGATAAAGAGGTCACAGAAGAATAACACAATGGGAATTCAGATTTGTCTTAAGGCCCCAGAAATATCTGTGCTACTAGCTTTTATATAATAAATACAGTATCTTAACTGTTTAAAATTACCACCATTCTCCTTGAGAGACATAGAACTAAGATTCCACAATTCTGGGCTATCATCGGAACAATGTAATGAAATAATTTTTTTTTAACTAGCTTTATTGAGTTATAATTTACAATGAAATTTACTGATTTTCAGTGTACAATTAGTTGTTGACATTCACCTAAATTACTGTGCATGACAGTAGTTCAGATTTTTTATTGTTGAGTAGTATTCCACTGTATGGATGTACCAAAATTTACTTATCCATTCACAATTTGGTGGACATTTGGCTTCTACTTTTGGCTTATAACAAATAGAGCTGGGGCAAACATTCATGTACAAGTCTTTGTGTGGAGATATGTTTTCTTTCTCATAAATAAATACCTAAGAATGGAATTCCCGTGTCTAGTAAGTTTCTAGTAAGTACGTATTTAATTATATAAGACAATGCTAAACTGTTTCAATATGGCTGAACTATTTTTCACATCCAATGTTGATTATTTTTCAACAATCTCTGAGAGGTCTAGTTGCTTTTTATACTTAAAATACTTGGTATCATCTGACTTTTTCATTTGTCTTTCTAGTGGATATGCAGAAATATCTATTTGTGGTTTTAATTTTCATATGTCTAATGATGTTGAGAATCTTTTAATGGACTTATTTGACATTGTTGCATATTGTTTGGTGAAGTGTCATTCAAAATTTTTTTTTTAACTTGGGTTTTGTGTTTTTGTATTGAGTTGTAAAATCTCTAATTCACTTTGGATATGTCTTTTATTAAGTGTATTGTGCAAATGTTTTCTATCAACCTGCGGTTTTCCTTTCATTTTCTTAAGAGTATCTTTTGAGGAAGCAACTGTTTCTAATTATGATAAAGTTCAATTTACTAATTTTTGCCTTTTTGGTTCAAATTTTTCTGTATGATCTAATAAATGTTTGCTTGACTCAAGACCACACTAATTTTTTCTATGTTTCCTTTTAGAAGTTGTATAGTTTTAGCTCTCATATTTAGGCCTATGATCTATTTAGAGATAATTATTGTATATGGTGTGAAGTAAGAGCTAAGTTTTGCTTCTTTTTTTGCACAGGTATATACAAATTTTTCGGTAACAATTATTGAAAGGATATTTCTTTCTCCACTGAATTGTCTTTGTGTTTTGTTGACATTAAGTTGACCATATGTGTGGGTCTATTTTTGTACTCTCTATTCTGTCCATAGATTTATCTTTTTAATCATATCCATATTGTCTTAACTATTGTAACTTTTTAAAGACTGAATATTATTTTTCAAAAATTGTTTGGGTTATTCTAGGTTCTTTGACTTTTTGTATAAATTTTAGACAGAGTTTCTCAATTTATTCAAAAGTAAGTTTTCTTGGATTTTGATTTGGATTGATTGAATATAAATTTTGGGGAAAAATCCACCTTTTGATTTTCTAATCAATAAACAGGTATCTCCATATTTATTTAGGTTTTCTAAAACATTTAGAAATGTTTTATAGATTTTGGGTTGCAGGCCTTACATAATTTTTGTTAAATTTATCCGTGAATATTTGGATGGTATTCCTAATAGTTTCAATTTTTTTGTAACATTAGAAAAACAATTGATTTCTGTATATTGATATTGTAATTTGAAACATGGTTAAATCAGTTACAAACTCTAATAGCTTTTTTGTTTATTTCTTAGAATTTTTCTTACCGCTGAGCTCGGTGGCTCAGCCTGTAATCTCGCGCTTTGGGAGGCTGAGGTGAATGGATTGCCTGAGCACGCAGGTTTGAGAACCACCTGGGCAACTTGGCGAGACCTCATCTCTACAATAAATCAAAAAATTAGCCAGGTGTGGTAGCGCGCGCCTGTAGTTCCAGCTACTTGGAAGGCTGAGGTGGAAGGATCGCCAGAGCCCAGGAGGTCGAGGCTGCGGTGGCCGGGAGCGGCCACTGCACTCCAGTCTGGGTGACAGAGTGAGACTCCAACTCAAAAAAAAAAAAAAAAAGAATTTTTGTTACCTAGATGATTATGTTGTCTAGTAATAAAGACACTTTTCATTTCAATATATATTTGTCAAATGTTTTACTGCATCGACTAAAATTATTGTATGGTTTTTCTTCTTTTTTGTTACTATCATAAGTTACATTGATTGATTTCCAAATGATCAAATGGCTTTGCATGGGGATTAACTCTACTTGGCAATGATATTATAAATCAAAGAGGAAAATACCAATCTTGTTTGCTCTAATAATTACTGAACCTTGCACATGGTTGGTGTTTAATAAATATTTATTTTCAAATAAATATTTGACTTAAAATTCAATTTATTCAATTTTACAAAAAGCGCATGCAAAGCAGGAAAACCTTTTGAATGGTTAGACATGGAGGTAATACCACTTTGTAGTTTTTCCTGAAGTAGGGCCTCATGATACAATTGTGATAGTTGCACTGTAAATATCTTTAAGTTCAGAAATAGGTAATTTAGACCTAACAACCAATGCAGTCATCAAACAGATAGATAACATTAAAATAACAAAAATAATTATTGTATTATTTGTTATTTTTTATTATTTGCATTGCATCCCATGTAGAGTGTGTACTCATATAGTGTATATGCACATAAATTCATCAATTTTCTCTCTCCTCTCTTTATCATTCTCTTCTACACACACACACACACACACACACACACACACACACACACAGGAAATAACTTAGAAGAGTGGTCACTAAACTGACAAACTCAACAATTTTCACAAGGTCTTGGAGCAGGCCAAATGAATTTTTTTTTACAAGTGATTTTCCTCATGTCTTATTACTCATGGTCTTATTACACTAATTTAAATATATATAAATATAATTTAAATATATATGGTAGGGTTGTTTGGGTCAAATTTGGCTCTATGGTTAATCTGTACCTAGTAGATTAAACACAGTACTTTGGCCTGAGAAAATGTACCTTAGTAAAAGGTACAGAGATGGGAGGATCTGAAAGCTGACAGCATAAGGGACAGAGTACAAAAAGCAGACAAAGGAATTGAAAACTGCAGCAGCTGGCGTTGCTCAGTGATTGCATACTATTGTGCATGATTCATACTCCTGAGAATAATCACAGAATTTTAGCACCATCTAATAGCCTACACTCAAGATGATGAAATGTAGTCATTAAGAATAAGTTAAGTCTGATCAGTATATGCTATTTAACAAGGCATGGAAGTGTACAATCCATTTTAAAAAGCTGTCCATTAAGATAGCTAAAAATATTTTGTCAGTTTTTTGAGAAAGCATAATTTCTTTTGGGAAATAAACTTCAGCAATGCATTTCAATGTATCTTTGTTCAGTAATGCTGTTTAGATGAAGAATTTGATATATCCATAAAGTATCACCACATAAGAATCATAGAGTCAGTACTCTGCCAACTTCAGAGGGCACTATCCACATAGAATTCAAGTTTAATATTAATAACATCCCTGGAATTGTGCATTATTGTAGCCTTACCCACAGGGGCTGGGATTTTGTTTCTTTGTTCACTGTTTTATCTTCAGTGCTAGAACTGTACATGGCACATAGTAGGCACTTAATAAAAAAATTATTGACTATGAATAAGTGCATATGTAAATAAATTTAAGCTGCAAAATTTAGAAACAAAATATCTGAGTTTGCAAAAGAACTAATATTGTCTTTAAAATATTCATTTATAATATGAACACAACTTACAAATATATATCCTGTTTAAATTAGAGCAGAATATTTTATGGAAAGGTAATAGGGAGAGATTTATAAAGTAAAGAACAGAACTTGGAACACTTCTATTCAATTTCATAGATGTCATGTACAAAAACTCAGGTTTCTTTTTTTTTCCCCTTCAGCTATCTTTCTCATTTTTCTTTCATGGCTAAAACAGAGGCTCAGAACAGCTTTCTGTCTTTTCAAATCGAATCACAATGTCTTGTATGACAAGGTTTATTCTTCTTACTTTCAGCTCTGAAAACTTCGATCTATTGTAAATTTATTCAGTGGTGCTGTTGGACTCTATTTGCTCAATGTATTTTGCCAGTTCTAATTTAGTATCATATTGAAAACACAGTTGGGCAGATGAGGATTTTAATAATGACAAGGTATTGGATTTGGAATCTTGAGATTAAAATTCTACATCTGGCTGATCCATTCATTCTAAAATAAATGACATTATATTTGAAAAAAAATACTTCCTATTTCTATGATATCATTTGTATATATATGAGGTTTTTTTTTTTAAAAAAAAAAAACACCTTGGAATTATTATATTATTATGGATAGCAATTAAGCTATCCATATGTTTCCATGTTTTATGATGTATAAAATGCTAAAAACCATATCAAGCACATTTAAAAATTAACCAATTTTGCAGCTTTAGACTTATTAATTTTTTAAAGGCTTGTTGGGATACCAGCCAAGGAGAACAGTTCACAAGTCATTAGATGTGTGCATTGGCTTCCAAAATATGTTGAAGAGAATGGGGAAGGGGATTAAGAAAACAATCTTTTATGCTATCTTGGAATTCTTATCTATCATAAAGTCAAAAATAGTTTTAAAAATCTTGTAAGGGATATGCTTTTTATAGACCTCATGGTCAGCTTGTCAGATGTAATGGTTTTCTCATATTGGTCATTAATCTTTGTTTCAGCAATAATCACAGACCACCATAAATTCTAAATACCCATGGAATTTTATGATCTGAAATTATTCTTCAATTTAATGGCCAAGCATTAAAAATAGACCAAGAATTTGAAATTTGTTTTCTTTTCATCAATTGCAATGTAAAATGTTTATAACTCTCAATCTTGAAAAACTATTTTAATACGATGAAATATTTTGGAACCCTTTAAAAAGCCATAGTAGGATTGGATTACAACCTTTATATTGGACTCAACAGAGGAACTTTTTAAAAAAGCATATTTAGCTACACAGTTTTACAAGATTATATTTAAGGTGCAAGTTGAAATTACCTTCCAGATGTCTCATTTATAGAACAGGGCTGGTTTATTCATAAATCACCACCATGTCAATCTGCTTCTGCATTCAAATTTTATGCAAACTAAGGAAATACCAGAGCCTTCTGCTCTCTTGGGTCTTTTATTATAGGATCCACTCAGTTCATGTTGAGTGATAATAAAAGCCAGCATTAAAAGATAGGCCATGCTTCCAACAGGGTCAACATCTTAGTAATTGGCCCTAATTACTCTGGAATATTCTATCGCAGATTTAGGCTTCTTTCCATTTTTCATATTTTAAGCATCAATCATGGTTTCTGTCATAACTTGGCAAGAGTCTCTAGAATGCTGTATATTGTTAAAACAATCCTACATTTTCTGAAATAGACACTTTTTATATCATAGGATGAAGAAGTCTTTGGAGAAGTTCTTTTTTCTTGAAATAAAATTTACACAAAAATATAATCTTAGCTTAATTACAATCATATGTTAAATACCTATGACATATAATTCTTTAAAATATTTTGATGAATCAACTACTTTAATTGTATGTAACTGTTTTAATTAGATGATGCGGAAAATTTCACATTATATGACAGAAAGCTTATGATGATTTAATGGAAGTATTACCTTGTATGAAAAGCACTTTAATTTATTGGGAAATAAAAGTATTGTAAATTTAGAACTTAAAATAAACAACTGAATATATCTCTATGACCTTCTGGATATTCTTAGTAGTTATTATTGAAAACTTACATAATCTTTTCATGGTTTTATGAATAAAATTCAAAGCCCTCAACATTATATGAAATGACCTTTGTGTAGACTTGTGTAAGAGTGGTTCTCTTGTCATGGGCTCAAAGCTTCAAGGGCCACTCATATCACAAATCACATTTAACAGATTTGACATGTAAGAATGATGAAATAGGATATCTGGCAGAGAAATATCTAAGCAGCAAAACATTCAGGCTGTCACATGGTTTCTTTTGGCCACTTACACTGAAATTAAAAGGGAAGCAGAGTGGAAGGATTTGGGAAAATCTATAGCCTGGGCATGCAAAGAGTGAAAAAGCATATTGGGGAGAGAATACCAAGTGTTTGACCAAACAATCATTCACTAAAAATGTTCATAAGAATGGAAGAAGCCAGGTGCTATTTGTCAAAGCAATGGAAGAAAAACCCCAAAGGCATTTCATAGTTCTTCAAGACTATGCCTCCCATCACAGACTCAAAGCTCTAGGAGGCCAGAATGGCTTCAGAGGATGGGCCTTGCTGCCAAGAGCCACCTCAGGTCTCTGCTTTTAGCATTCCAGCACAATGTCCCTCAGCCTCCTCAGCAGTGGCTCAAGAGTGTTCAAATGTCATCAGATCTACTACACCAAAAAAATACAAGCTGTAAGCCTTGGTGGTGTCCATGTGATGTTAAACCTGTAGGCTTGCAGATTGCAAGTGTTTCTGGGTCATGGTTACCTCCACCTAGATTTCAAAGGATATATTAGATGCTTTGGGCCCCAGGAATAGACTTGTCACAGAGGCAGAACCACAACAGACAGCTTCTTCTAGGGTATGTGGAGCAGAAATGTGGGGTTGGAACAACCACCGAGAGTTCCCACTAAGGCAGTGCCTAGTGAAGCCATGGAAGTAGGGTCACTTCCAAGACCACAAAACTGTGGGGCTACTACAGTGTAACTCCAGTTTGAGAAAGTTGCAGGCACAGAATTCAGCTTTCAAGAAGTGCTCTGTGGGCGGAGTCCAGAAAAGCCATAGGAGTAAGGCTGCCCAAGACATTGGAGGTTTAAACTCCTCTGTGCATCCAGGAAGCAGGATATGAAGTCAAATGAAGTTATTCTCCAGCTTTAAGACTTTGTGGTTTTCCTTGCTGGAATTTTGAATTTCTTGGGACCAGTTCTCTCTCTCTCTCTCTCTTTGGTTATTTCTCCTTTTTAGAATGGGAATGTCTATACTCTCTGCCCGTCCCACCATTATATTGTGGAAGTTAAACAACTTATCTTGATTTCACAGGCTTACAGTTTAAGAGAATTCACCTCAGGATGGATTATGACTTAAGACTCACTCATATTTGTTTCAGATGAAACTCTGGACATCGGACTTTTGAATTGATGCTGAAATGAGTTAAAATATTTGGGGCTATTGGAATGGAATGAATGTACTTTGAGTTTGGGAGAACCAGGGGTGAATGCTGTGATTTGAATGTTTGTCCTCTCTGAAACTCATGTTGAAATGTAATGCCATTGTGATGGTTTTAAAAGGTGGGACTTGTAAGAAGTGATTAGGTTAGTCATTGAGCCTCCACCCCTATGAATAAATAAATGCCATTATCCAGGGAGTAGGTTGGTTCATGAGAGAGGGTTGTGATTATATGAGCCTGATCACTTGTGCTTTCTCTTTTCACATGCTCTCTCTTGTCCTCTTTCCATCTCCTATGGAATAACACAGCAGGAAGGCCCTGGACAGATGCCAGCACCATGCTCTTCTACTTTTCAGCCTCCAGAACTGTGCACCAAATAAATCTTTTTCATTTATAAATGACCCAGTTTGTGGTACTTTGTCATGGCAACAGAAAACAAAGTAAGTATCAGTAAAAAATAAATATCAAAAAAATAAGTAAAAAATAAATATAAATAAAAATAAAAACAGGGACATTGGAAGCATTTACTTAGATATTCCAAAGGAATTCTTCATCTGAAAATGGAAGGAAGTTGTCAAGTTAATAAATTTCTCTTCATCACTTTACTCTAGTTTCATTAAAGGTATTCAACTGCCTTACCTGAACTGCTAAGGCATTGTTTTCAAAGTTAGTGTCCCTCACTTACACCTTATTCAAGAAAATAAACTTCCAGTTAGGACTGAGTTAATTCTTCCTATTATCATCACCTGGCATATAATAGATGCTTGACAAATACTATCAAGTATTTGTCTCATGTACAATAATACAGCAAGAAAATTAGACATACTTATTATCACTTCTGGAAAAGGAAGTTTGCAATAAAATTTGTAATGAACGTTTACAAGACTATCCTTACCCTGATCAGCTCTCACCTGGATTTGGCAATATTATATCTTTAACTGACATCACATTCCCTATTGATAGCATAGAGTTATATCTCAATGACAAAATATTAATAAACATTAGAATAGCTAGTAGACGAACACAATCTAGTTTTTTGAGGTTGGTATTTTTGTCGGCTAAATTTTTAGCGGAGCCATGGAGAGGATCTCTTATATTTTTGATAAGAGAATTTCTCTTTTAGAATAACTTTCTGGGCTTTAGAGAAGTGTTGATATGTGTTCAGTGGAAGGACTATTGTAATTACTGAATTTCAGTGAAATGATTATTCTCTTTTTTGCCCTTTATCTTTCCAATTTATATCTATTTTATTTTTAAACTGCTTCCCTTCTATTAAATTTAGTTATAATTGACCAACTATATTAAAAGTCAGGAAATGAGTTTCCATCTATAAAGATGACTTATTTTCTTACTCTAGGGCTGGTAAAAATTAGCAGTGGAAACACAGGAAGGAAATAACATCTTAAGTAGGAATTACTTTAAGTTAGGTTTCTCAAGCCCGTTAGGAGGTGATCTTCACTGATCAATAATCAGTCTTAGTGAGGTGATAAGTCTATGAGTAACAGGAGAAATCACTAATCAGCAAGTAAAATAATTGTATTACAAGAAACTCAATATTTTAAAAAATCTTTTCTCTAGGAGCTCATTTTTCTGTGAAAATTGCGGACTGTAATAGAAACACTTCCATTTGAGTTGAAGATTATTTCAAAACATTCTATAAAGGGCTAGATGAGGTAAGCAAATTTAACTGCTTCAACCCTACAATTACATTTTCACCATCTGTGCTTCCATATTTCCATGAAATACCCCAGTGAAGCTGCACAGAAACATTGCTGTGTAACTAGCACGCATAGCATAACTCATGTATGTGACACAACTAGTCCAGAAAAGGTGGATACATTAAACAGCAGAGGAATTAAATTTTTAAACCATGTTAAAGGATGTGGTAGACAAAACATCTGGAAAAGAACAGGTTGATTGAAATAGGCCTGCGTGGCTTCGGAATTGGAAGGTCGTACTAAACTAATCTCCAGAAGAGCTCTGAGGGTATTACTGCCAAAATACACAAAGACAGCTCAGGGATGTAATACTTTTGGATTTTCTAGGATCACATAAAAATGCTGGAGCTTAAAGAGATGGTCTAGCAACACGTTATCCTTTATTTTTATCCTTTCTATTGTTTTCAAACATGACAATCTGGTTTGTTTATAAGACATACATGAATAGACAGAATCATTTATATTCATTTAAGAACTATTTATTGGGCTTACTGTGTGCCAAGCAGTTACTGAGATTAAATGAGATTAAAGAAACAAGTGCTGTATCTTCATCCTTAAGACCTTGAGAATCTAATCTGAAAGACAGGCAACTACCCTGACAATACACAAGAGAGACATTAACTCAACCTTTGAGTTTTTGCATGGTCTGTTTGAGATGCTTATAGGCAATTTGAATTTTAAAATTGCAAGTGAGTGAAGAGTCCTCCCGTTTGTACCCAATGGTGAAGAAATATATGTGGTGGTACTTTTCTGCAAAAGCATTTGTAGAAATAAAAAAAAAAAGACCCAGAATATTAAAATAAAATATCACTACGCACATTCTTTTAACTCTTTTTTATTTTATTTTTTATTTTTATTATAAAGATCTGGGGTACAATTCAGGGTTAGGTATACAAACGTTGATTATGTAGGTACCCTTGTTGATGAGGTATGCCCCTCCCTAACAGTTTCCCTCAACTGCCAATCCCATCCCCCCTCCCCTGACAGTTTCTCACTACTGCCAATCATCTTTTAGCTTTTTCTAAAGCAGCCCCAGTTATCTCAAAATGAGCTTAAACCCTTTTCAATAAATTAATCATTTAACAAGATTGGTCACTGCCATTATGACTGGAATCAAGCTGCATGTTTCATGTTTAATCATGGAATTATAAAACCAGAAAGAATCTCAGACTATTCTGGTTCAGAGATTCTTGAACTATGTTTTTTGGAACTAGCCCTTAGTGGTGCTATTGACTATGATGCAAAAAGAAAATATTGTATGATCAAATAATCTGAAAGTCAATGGATTAAATGTGTTTTTCTCCTTCAAGAACTCTCAATAAATTGGCTTTTACTGATATGAGTCTTACTCTAACTCTCCACAAAAAGTACAGTTTGTAGCATTTCCCAGACTAGCAAAGTCATATCAGTCTGTCTATCAATCTATCGCTTATAATTTTTTTCTTAAAAATATTTTTAATTTTAAGGATGAAGGTTACAATTCAGGAATAGATATACAAATGGTCATTGTACAGGTAAAGTTTGGGCCTCACTTTGGTCCCCACCTTGCCTGATTTGATATCAGTTACCCTTATTGATAAAGTGTGCCCCTCCTCCATCCCCTGGCAGTTTCCCACTATTGCCAATCTCTTTTTTATAGTATTATGATAATTATTCAGGAACCGCTTATGAGTGAGAACATGTGGTACTCAGTTCTTTGTTTCTGTGATAGGTCACTGAGTATTATAGACTCTAAATCCATCCAAGTTGCTGTAAAGTTCATTATTTTGTCCTTCTTTATGGCTGTGTAATATTCCATCATGTACATGTACCACATTTAAAAAAAAATCCAGTCCACTTCTGATGGGCAGCACAATTGGTTCCATGTTTTTGCTATTGTGAATAATGTTGCAATAAATATGTGTGTGCAGGTATCTTTTTCATAGAGTAATTTGAGTTCCTCCAGGTATATTCCCAGGAGGGGGATTGCTGTGTCGTATGAAAGGTCAATTTTTAAATCTCTTAGGAATCGCCACACTGTTTTCCACAGAGGTTATACTAGTTTATACTCCCACCAGCAGTGTAGAAGTATTTCCTTTACTCCGCATTCTCACCAGCATCTGTTGTTTTTTGAGTTACAAAGAACACGTCATGGGAAATATTCATTTGAAAAACTCTTTGGAGCCGGACTCGGTGGCTCAGCCTGTAATCCCGCGCTTTGGGAGGCTGAGGTGAGTGAATTGCCTGAGCCCGCGGGTTCGAGACCCGCCTGGGCAACTTGGTGAGACCTCATCTCTACAATAAATCAACAAATTAGCTGGGCATGGTAGCGCACGCCTGTAGTTCCAGCTACTTGGAAGGCTGAGGCGGAAGGATCGCCGGAGCCCAGCAGGTTGAGGCTGCTGTGACTGGGAGTGGCCACTGCACTCCAGTCTGGGTGACAGAGTGAGACTCCAACTCAGAAAAAAAAAAAAAAGAAAAACTCTTTGGAAAATATTGCCTTAGCTGAACTCCCTTACATTGCAAAAATATAACAAGACTCAGTGGATTAAATGACTTACACAATAAAAAGTCAATTATAGCAAGCCAAATTAAGGAACCAGGCCAGTCACAGTGGCTAATCCCAGCCCTTTGGGTTGCTGAGGCAGGGAGGATTTCTTGAGCTCAGGACTTCTAAACCAGCCTGGATAAAAATAGTGAGAACCTTTTCCCACCCCTCTTCCCCCTAAAGAATTAGCTGGATGTTGTGTAGCGCATGCCTACAGTCCCGGCTACTCTGGAGGCTGAGGCAGGAGGATTGGTTGAGCCCAGAGTTTAAGGCTGCAGTAAGCTGTGATCTTGCCACAGCTCTCTGCCTGGGTGACAGAGTGAGATCATGTCTCAACAACAACAACAAAATCCAGCTTTTAGATTTTCAATCTAGTACTCATTCTCTTAACCACAATCTTCAATTTGTGCATACATATCTCTGGGAGCACATAAAGATTTTCAAGATAGATGTGGGTTCAGATAATTTTAGGGGAATCCAGGTTTACATTTTGAACGTCCATATCTCTTTTTCTTTTTCTTTTTTTAATGATTTTATTTTCCTTGTTAAAGTTTAATTACATATAAGTAACGTTCAATATTTTAACTGTACAGTTTGACGTATTTTGACAAATGCATATACTTATGTTTCAGCTACTACAATCATGATGCAGAATATTCCAGCACTCCCAACAGTTCTCAAATGCCTCTTTGCAGTCAATCTCCTGCCATTACTTCCTGATTCCTGACAACCCACTGATCTACTTTCTATCAAAGTTTTACTTTTTTTTTTTTTAGCATTTCATAAAAATACAATAATGTAGCATGTAAACTTTTTTGACTGGCTTTATTCACTTAGTATAATTTGTTGAGATTCATCTACGTTATTGCTTGTATTCGTAGTTCTTTCCTCTTTATTTATTTTTTTAATTTTAAAGATGTGGGGTATAATTCAGCGTTAGGTATACAAATGCTGATTATGCAGGTACCCTTGTTGATGAGGTATGCCTCTCCCTCCCCTAGCAGTTTCCCTCAGCTGCCAATCCCACCCCTCATATCTCTGTTTCTTAAAGTTAACTTGCCTAAGAGTTGATGGGTTGAACATGGAAACAGGATTGCTCTCTCTTTTCCTACAACCCCTTCCACAATAGACTTATTCCCACTTAACAAAATGATATCTTTCACCCATCTGCAGTGTAACTAGCCTGCACAGTTTCCGGGTGTAAAAGTTCTGGGGTGCTAAATAAAACCTATTAAGGGCCCTTAAGAATAAGTCAAAGAGAGTTTCAGTAAGAAATAATTGAAAGTGTATGTTGGCAAGGCAAACATACATATCTATCTATGTATCTACCTCTCTAGATATCTATCTAAACATAAATTAGAAATAAAAAGTGAGATGCTTGTAAAGGAAACATTAATTATCACATTTATTGGATCTGACTTGTTGATAATGAATATGGGATTGGTCAATAAAGTTTTTGTGCGCACATTTTGTAAATTTTTTTTTTATTTTAAAGATGTGGAGTACAATTCAGATTTAGATATACAAGTGGTCATTGTACAGGTAAAGTTGGGCCTCCCTTCGGTCCCCACTTTACCTGGTCTGAGTCAAGTTACTCTTATTGATGTTATAGGCTCCCACCCAGCAGTGTCCTGCCACTGCCAATCCCTTTCTTATTTTATTATGGTAAATGTTCAGGTTCTGCTTATGAGTGAAAACATGTGGTACTCAGTTCTCTGTTTCTGTGATAGATCACTGAGTATGATAGACTCTAAATCCATCCAAGTTGCTACAATTTTATATAAACACATTTTTAATAAATTGATTAAGCCAAATTTTCAGATACAATAAAAATGTACTGCAAATGTTATCCTTCTCAACCATTTAACCTAATGATAGAACTATCAGATATAAACTTAAAAATATGTGGATGGATACATATTTTTTCAAAGTTTTGTTAGGCAGTTATATAAACAATTAACTGAAGACCACTATTCTATACCATGCTGCAAAAATATGTTAATTAATTATTAGTTTTTGAGAATATTAACAATGGAACAAGAGAAAAACAAGAAAAATAGCTTACTACTGAATATTTTGAAAATGTAAGAAAAATGTGGTCAACTTTTTCATTTTAAAAAAGTTACATTTATTGCTCTATTCTTGTATTGATATGGTCCAAAATCTAAGTGAAGGAAAATGATTATAAACACATTAACCGTTTTTTGAGTCAAATAATATCTTTTTTCTGGAGAGCGTTAGTAGGTATTTCATAATGAATATTCTTTTTACTTGGTACGTTAGAGGAAATTACTTAATTTTATGAAAAAGTAGTATGTTTTTTACGAAATTTAGCTTTTATTGGGTAATCACAGAATTAGGAATATTAACTAAAAGCTTGTAACTTCAGCTTATATAATATTGGTCTCATTAATGCAATAGTTATCAACACCCACAGAACATTACAACATTTAAACTTCGCAGCTTGAGTCACTAATGTACCATTGACTGTTAATTATCAATAAAGTAACATTTATAAGTCATTATATTGCCAAATTAAGTATCTGCCTCTCATATGTACCTTTCCTGTACATATATAACATCTTTCTTATTATTATTTTAGATGAACTTTTGGTGCTCTTAATCTAAAGTCAATCCTCCCCAAGCATATTTTATATCCCTTCTTTTCTCATGTGTGGTATGATTAACATTTCTGTATTTTTCTTCTGTCCTGCTGTATATTCATAGTTTTTCCATTTTGCTGAATTTCTTATCAGCATACACACATACTGTTTTTACCTTATATTAAACACAGTTCTCTCTTGATTCCTCTTGGTCTTCCAGCTATCTCTCTATTTTCTGTTTCCCTTTGTGACAAAGCTTTTTAAAAGAGTTCTCTATCCTCGTACCCATTTTTTCTTTTCCAATTCTCTTTAAAACAAATGTCCATTAGTTTTTGATCCTTACAACTTCAAAGCTACTCTTTGTCAAGATCACCCAAGTCGTCCATTAATCTAATGATTAATTCTCAATCCTTATCTTTCTTGGGGACATTTGATATGGTTGATCACTTCCTTCTCTTTGAAATAGTTTCTTCATTGAGCTTTCAGGACAACAACCCTTCTAATTTTCTTTGCCTCTCCCTTGCTTCTCTTTGTCAGTGTCCTCTGCAGGATTTTACTCACATCCCCACCCTCTTGATATTAGTACACAGGGCTTCTTGTTTCTTTTCTCATCTATAGACACTCCTCTTGTGATCCCCTCCAGTTCCATGGCTTTAAATACTATCTATCTGCTCATGACTTTGAAACATCTATATTGCTATCCAGGTTCCTCTCCTAGGTCTCCAGACTTACATATTGGAATACCTATTTTATACCTCCACTTGGGTGTCCAAAAGACATCTCAGAGTTAAAATTTTCAAATACTACAGGTCCAGTCTTTCCCTCCAATTGTTTTTCTTGAAGTCTTTTCTATTTCCATTAATGGTAGCTCAGTTCTCCCAGTTTCTCATCCTTGACTCTTCTCTTTCTCATGACTCATTGCCAATCCCATTAAGAACTCTGTTAACCTCAAACTTTCACTGCTGCCAATCTGGCTCTAGAAATTATTATCTCTTGCTTCGACTTTTGCTTCTATCTTTCTGCTCCAATCCTGGCCGCATGCTGGAATCACCTGGAGAATTCCAGAAAATACTGATGTCCGGTGTTCACCTTCCAAAGATTCTGATGTAACCGGTATTGGGTATCACCTGGCTGGGAGGATTTAAACAAATGATTCTAATATAAAGCAAAATTTGAATACTTCTGCCAGGGAGTCCGAGCCAGGTGGCTTTCCAGTGTACTGCCTCTTCTGAGAACTCCTTCATGTTGGCTGCTTCTGGGATTTGGGGCAAAAGTCATTGGGTTATACCAATGGATGCTGCTGCTTAGGTCAGGTTGTGTGTCAAGAATTAGTACCCGATGTAGGCATGGGCTGAACACCTGACAAAATTGCTCTTTTCTGAATGAGGCCTAGCTGGTCAATTGCATCAAGGATGTGCACCATCATGGTACACAATGCAAAAGTGGAGAAAATATACGCCTGCTTTTGAGGAGGATGCTATCAGAGATGCTACTGGGTTGCCAGAGTTGTTGCTAGACTACCAAATTAGTTATTTCTTCACTCAGTTAATTTATTATTTTCACAATTTACTGACAGTCTAATATGTGCAAGACACATAACTTAGCGGAAAAGGCATACTTTATTTTTTAGCCCTGATGGGCCTTCCAATCTAACAGTTTATGTCAGACAGTAAGCAGCTTATTACATACTTGTGAATTTATTTATAAAGTGGTAATTGTTATGTGTATATTCAGGGATCTGAGAGAAAGGTCTTTTTGAAAAAGTGACAGATAAACTGAGACCTGAAAGGTGAAATGTCAGAAAGAATGCGGAGAATGGAAAGAAGGCAGGGAATAACATGGTATGTCATCCTATTTCTCAGGGGAATTTTGGCAGCTTAAACAATTTCCTCTCTTCTTCCTCCTCAAGTATTTGTACATAAAAGCTTTAGTAACTGTGTTAGCCTGAATGTCTCACTTTCTTTTTAATCTAAAAAAGCCAAGCCTTACCAATTTATGATTTCGGACAAGATCAAATGATAAGAAGCAACAACAGGACACAGGGGAGGGTCACTGCCTGAGGTGTGTTTCATTCTGGCTGCAGTGTGGATACTTATTTGGAAAGGAGTTTAAGTGGAAGAAAGGAAGAAACAAAGTGAAGGCTGTGGGAAGAGTCTAGGGGTTGTGAGGCTCCCTGAAGACAACTGTATTAGATTCAGTTGTACAAGTGAAATAAAATTTAGAGATGAGTCTCTAAATGTAAAATGCTTTATTTGAGAAGCAAGAATTGCCATTCACGGCATACACACAGACTGGGTGATCTTTGGTATGTTTGAAGAATAACGAGAAGTTTGATAGTTTTATCAAAAGGAGAAATGTTACATATTGTTTTCCCCAAAGTTCATTGGCACTAGTAAAATGGCGAGGAGCTGGCAAGCTCTGATGAGTGACAACAGTGGGTAAGACTGTTCTTAGTATTACAGCACATTGTTTCAGTAGCTATTAGATAAAACTGGTTTTAGGTTCCGACAGGCAGATTTCAGCAGCTGGACTTGCAGAAAATTTAATTCTTGGAGAAGGTGCTATGTGTCTTGAGTGCTATTTTTCCCGGCTCCTTGACTCTGATTTTCTTGGGCATGACAAGAAAGACTCAGTTGGTATGATCAGCTTTCACAACAGTGAAAAATGGTGACTACTTATACCAGGGGATTAGAGAAGAGAGACTAAAAGGAAGCTACCAGTTTGGGAGGTTTAGTTATGGTATTTTGGGACTGATGGGATGTGGTTGGTGAGGAAGAGGAAGGAACATGAATGCCTCAGAAAGATTTGATACAAATCAAGTTTGGGGAGAGGGTTGGTAATTTTTTTTTAGAAACTTATAGGATTTGAGGAAATTTTTAACATCTCTTATTTGCATGTATGTTAACTGAAGACCATATTTATTTTATAGAGAAGCCATATTTTATAGCAATCATCATGTATTGTTCTTTAGGTCACTTTATCAAAGCACGCATTGGGAAACATTACCTAATGAGAACTGTGGCGTGGAAAGGCCTAAACACATAAGACGGTATGAGAGTAATATGTTAAAATCTACCAACTGGGTTTTACTGAATACTTCTCAGTTACTTCAAGGATTACACGGTTTAATCAATTCTCTTCCATTTGATGCCATTCTTTTCATTCTGGATGAAGTTTCCTTGATCCGACAATGATAATTGTATCACTACATTTGACTTAGAAGAGTTACTTCAGGAGCGCCAATGACTTTTACTTCAAACCTTTTATCTTTAAGTGACCTCAGAACTATAAGTTCTTGGTTTAGAGGGATGCTATAATAAAACAGAGACAGACAAAACAAAACAACACAACATAAAACGAAACAAATTTATAAACAATGCAGGCATTGGTTTTATGATTTAGAGTCACACATTAGTGAAGGGTCTAACAAGATTGGTGCATGAAATTTAGCTACAGAAAGGACAAGAAACAGCCTCTGCTAGCCAGAACAAAGGCTAACATTGTGAGATTTCAGTAGCATAATATATGGGCTTCAAATAAGAGTTCTGGTCAGTGCGATATAAAGGAAGTGCTTCATTAGCTATCATAGTGCATACCTCTCAGCCTTGTACCACATGGCAGCATGCAGCAAGGGCACGGGTGCAAAGAATGAGCTATTCACTCAAGTTTCATAATCTTGCTCTGTTTCAGCCTCCTGGGTTGACAGCTTTCAAGTTAAGCATGGAAGGCTCTAAAGAAACAGTCTTGCATTCTTTAGTGATATAGTTTGTTTTTGGAAAATGCCTATCTAAAATAAGGAGATAAAATAAGTTTAGCTTGTGAGCTCAATTTACTCCATTAGCTGTCTTTCCAGAGCATGGTGATATTTTTATGATTACTCCGAACACTTTAATAAAATAGTTTCACAGATTCATCTCAAATGGAATTATTTGCAATTTCTATGTCATTTAACCCTTTGCAATTACTTGAATATTCATTTTACAGTAAAAGCTTACTTTGTAAGTAGAAAAATTATAGAAATATGCTTTGCGAAGACATGGAGTAGTAGAAAAATAATCCTATGTAATAGTTTTCAGGAAAACCACTGTGAATTCCACCCCATCATTCATAGCTGCGGATACTGTACTCTAAGGAAAACACAAAACTATGTAACAAAGTCATATTAATGGCAATATTTCTAAATTCATTTTATACATGCATTGTGCTTTGAAAAGAAATACATTACATTTAGAATCTCATTTATAATCATTTCTTATGTTCCAAGGTTAATCTTCAATAGTATTGTCCAGAAGATCAGAAACCTAGCTTTATAAAATTGTATAAAGATGCTCAGAACGTTTTGAATTTGAACTACAATAAAGGGAAAATAAATAAGGCGGTTATCTATTGGAGCAGTTCCAGCAAACCTAGATAATATGTTGTTATAATAGAGTTTTCAATACAAAGTAACAAAATAAATCATACAACTCAAATTCATATTTAACATTGTTTGTTGATAAGTTGCATTGCTTCCCTTAAATATAGTGGTTGTATTTATTTCTAAAATAACTAAGTAATAGATGACCTACATTTGTTTTAAATTTTATCAGATATTTAGATTGAGCAGTGGGAAATCATTGCTTAATGCCTTAGAAAGTGAAAAATCCTGATGTTTTCCAACAAAAATATCTGAAAAGAACTGTAAAAAAAGTTTTACTTATTTTAAAATAAGAATACTTTCCTAAAATAATTTCTTAAATCAAGAGAGGTAAGCAATTACTCTATAGGATGGCTAGTCAAATTTATGATAGTGTTGGAGAATATTATTTGTACTTACAATGTCTCCACAAACCTTCATCTAAAATAAAGGTGCTTCTTAATTAACAGGTATTCATTCATAAGGGAGTTTTTTCAGCCTCATAAAATCATATACCTGATGACATAGATCTTAAAAAGGATAAAAAGATTGAGATACTTGTAAAATAGAAATATTTTAAAACACCGAAACACACACAAAAAAGATGATGAACAATTGCAATCTGAAATCATTTTTTATGATGAATAATGCAAGATTTTTTACAAAAATTACTCCTCACAGTAACACTCCTGGTACATTCAACTCAGCTCTTTAGAAGAAGAGCTAAACATTTCATCTTGCTTGATCTACAAAACCAAGTACAGTGGTACTTGCAAAAGGGTAGACTATTTTTTGAAGTATCTGTCAACTTATTCTCTCCTTGTAAACTAGATTTCCACCTTGTATATTGTATACCACAAAGATCCCAAGAAACGGTACTTGTCAGTTTCTACCCTGCAAGGAGAAGGCTATGATACCTGGAAAGAGAATTGTTTGCCAGAGAGACAGACACTGAAAATTTGCTGTTCTCCTTCCACAGGAAAGAGAAGTAAGAAAGAAGGGGAATCAGACAGGATAATGGATATATTTTGATCTCTTCTCTCTAAGGTTAAGTCCCAGAACTGCAAAGCATTTTATTATTTTTTTACTTTTTAAAAGATGGATGCCTTATAGATGTACATAGTTTGAGGATGCATGTGATAATTTAATAAATTATATAATTTGTGAAGATCAAATTTTGTACTTGGGATATATAGCATCTCAAAATTTCTTAAAATTTATGTTTTGAAAGGTACACTAGACTGTTATAAACTATAGTCACACTATTGATCTATCAAAATCCAGATTTTATTTCTTCTATCAAAATGTATATTTATATTTATTAATTAACTTTTATTCATTTGAATGTTGAGTAAAAGCTGGAAGAAGAGCTTTTGTCCTTTTCAACTAGCGTAGAGTAAAATTAGTTTTGTTTTATGTTGTTCTGCTTAAGATTGCACTTTCCAAGAACCTATTAAGTTAGGACTTTTGTAATATTGAATACATATTTTGCCATTATTTCTTGTATAATGATCTGAGATTTTCTTTTCATACATCACTGATTATCCTTACATACAACGAAGAGTGTAGGTGAATATAATCTTAATTTCACAGGAAAAAAAATAACAGGAGTGGAGATCTTGAGTAGAATTATCTATAAAGTTTATTTAGTTATAGAGTTGAAAGCTAAAGACTGTATGATTTATAAGATGAGTAATAATTTTTATGTTCAAAAATCAGACTTTGACCTCTGTATTCATTAACCTTATTTGATGATGATAGTACTGTAGAGCTATTTTACTTTCTTAGATAACACATATCAAAATATTTAACTGTCTGCTGGATCATGTTGGCTATTACAAATAAATTGATTATTTATAAAATTTTTCCACCAAATTTACCTGCTTCTAGGATAAAATTATTTTTTTAAAAAAACCAAGAGAAATCTACAACACAATTTTTAAAAAAGGTAGATTACCCCAGATATTCAGCATATTAGAAGATATGAATAAAATACATTTAAAGTATTGTTCCCTAGTTCAGCGTTTTTGGGAATATATGTTGTAATAAATTTTGCACAAATGTGAATGTGTCAATATTTAGAGGGGGAAAAGTTTTGAAATAAAAATACAAAATGAGAATATTGAGCCCTGCTGAAAATTACATTGAATTCTCCCTAAATTATCTGCTACCATCTGTTTTTAAAGACTAACATTATATGATAAAATATAATTTGTGTTGAATAAATGAAGTTGGAATCATCTTGCCTTCAGTACGAAACTGTCTCATACTTGAGAAGTTTTTAAAAATATTTCAGACCTTTGTGCCAAAATGAACATTTGGGAAATATTTTAAAATATACCTGACTAGACCTGAATAATATCATGAGTGCACACACACACAGAAAGAGAGAGAGAGCAAGCAAGAGTGAGAGACAGAGAGAGACAGAGAGAGAGAGAGAGAAAGAGAGAGAAAGGAAGAAAACTGAGAAAGATGTCTCTTCTCTTGAAATTGTCTTGATATATTAACTTAGACTCAGGTATTAAGACCCATCTTCAGAGTTAACATTTTTAATTTCTGAGAGTAATTACTAATAAAACTCTATTATGTTTTAAAATAAGCCTGTCATAAAAAAATATATATCCTGGATAACAGCCTAAATTTGGGGATTCGGGAAGAAGAAAGGTTAGAATTCCTTGAGCTAGTGTTACTTATTCTACAAAATTCTCTGGACCTGTGTGAAGTTAATATTTATCTGTTTCCATAGTCATTCAACTAATTCACTCAAAAGAGAAGTATTGAACACCTACTATGTGTCTGCTGACTGCTGGGCATATACTAGTGAAAACACCGACATGATTTCTGCCTTCATTACCAAATACGTAAGATGGACTCAAGTTCCAAACACATAGTTGTAAGCTATGAAAGAAAGGCTAGAAAAGTATTTGGAGAAGTGGGTATGAAGCTGTTCCTGAGGAAATGGGACTTGGAGAAGGAGAAGTAGTTAATCATATAAAGAATGAGAAGGGGTACTGCTATGCCAGTCGGGGAAGACATGCATGGACTAAGACCCGATAAATGACTTGGAAAATTCAGGATTTCTCCACCCCTCCCCCCCCAAAAAAAATCCCCACTTGTCATAATGCTGGATCACATTACATTGTGTAATGGGTCTTACAGAATGATTTCAGCATTTTGACTTTTGTCCTAAGACACAGTCTACAAATAGGCAGTCTCCTGGCTATGCGACTGACACGTTTCGGCTTGTGCATTTCGTTCAGCACGTGTTGCTTGTTTTTAGAATCCGAACGCATTCAGGCAGGACACAGACTTTCGTATTTGCCACAGGCTACCTATCTCTATGGGCGTCACACCCGCATGCCACCTCTCTGACTCCTGGGGCAATGGGGTTTGCAATCTTTTCTCGTGGACTGTTACATGCTGTACTCAAAACAGCTCCCAAAAGAAGAAGCAGCACCGCGGCAGAAGAGGAAGGAACTGCCCGCCTGGCCCGAACTGCGCAGGCGCCCTGGGCGTTTGGGCGCGCAGAGGAAGAGGAGGGGCGGTGCACCGCGGCCACTCACTGCGCATGACCGGCCGCGTTGCCAAGGCAGCGGGGAAGGCGTCTCCCGGAAGAGGAGCTTTGCGGAGCGGTGGGCACCGAGAGCCCCACCCGGCTCTGCCTTCGCGAGTTTCTGAGCTACTGTTGACCAAGGTGAAGCAGGTGAGGAGCCGAGTCTGATGCATGGTGATGGACCTCTGCTCAGAACCGGGGGGGATTCAAAAGAAGAGCAAGGAGAATTGGCCTAAAAGGGCAGAAGTGCTATGGCAAGCTTTTCCGATGAGACAGAGAATTCCTTTGCTGAGGAGGTGCTGAGTTCCGGTTCATTCAGCTCCTCTGGAGGACGGCAGTCCAGGTCCCTGGCCTCTGGGAGCGAACCAGAGAGTGGAAAGCGGACTACAAGCTTGGAACAAGGAGACATACAATCTGAGTTTTCAGACTTCAAAAATAATGAAAAGTTGAGTAACTACCTCAAGGGCAAAGAAACTAATTCCGGACGGTTCCAACCAGACATTAAGCTTCCGACAGAAAACACTCAGGTATCCGATGAAGAATTAAATGCTCTGCAGTCTTTTTGCACCATGAAGATAAACTTAATCCATCACAGATTGGTCTCTGAGACGAAGAAGAGCAGCAGACACAAAAACCAGCTTAGATTGGATGCAGAGGCCTCAGAGAAAGATGCCTTAAACTGTATTGTCCCCGATGAACTTTTGAACAGAATCTATTTAAAAAACTTAAGGACAGCACCAGAACCAGTGGGAGAAGCTAAACAACACATTTCTTCTCAGTGTCCTGACTGTAAAAGGAAAAGAGCAGAGCTGGCGCAATGTGCCTTCCTGAAACAAAAGAAGACTTTACTGGAGTCACGTCTGCTCCAAGAGAAAATAGATGAACATCTTCATACCAAGGACTTTCTCACCCGTGTTGGAGAGGCACATCAAGACTTTCCCAGGCTTTCAGATGACCCCAGATTAATCTGGAAAAGACTGATTGAGAAAAGTCACATTGGATACTCTGGTTGAAAGGTCAGACACAGAGCAGAAGATGTAGCAAGATGGAAATAGCACTTGTCATTCACCTTTTTCTTTAGCTCTTCTGAACAAGCCACTTACTCTAATCAAACAGGAGGTGTTAATTATTAATGATAATGTGTAATGTGTATAGATGTCCTTGTTATGTTTTTGTATAATTATCATAATTTCTACAGGCACTTGGGAGACTAATTTAAAACTTTACTATACTTCCTTCATAGATTTGAGGACTAAGAACTTTGCATCCAATATATTTTTTCCCATTGTAGAGGGCAGTGTTGCAGTTTGAATAGTTACAAAGCTTTTACAATAATCCAGGAGAGAGATATTGGTAGTTTGGACTACGGTCTTAATGGTACAGAGAAAGAGAAGTACAGAGATGTAAGAGATATGTAGGAAATAATTCACTCTTTTTGGTGATGAAATGGCTGTGAAGAATTAATAAACAGTAAATGTTGAAAATGTTACTAAGGTGCTGACTTGTGCATCTGGATGAATGATAATTAATTTTATTAAGATAGGAACACCAGAAGAGGGCCGTATTTCATCAGAGTGATGAAGGGTATAATTATTCGGACATAGAGGTCCATTTGGGACATCTGTATTGAGAGTTTGAGGAAACATTTGATTATTTGTGCTTGAACTTGAGAGGAAAGGCATGCCCCAGAGGTGTGCTATGAAGGGAGAACTGGGGGAAAATCATTAGCATATAGTTGGAAATTGAAGCAATGGATGTGGTGAGCTCTTCTGGAAGAGATTAGAATGAGAAGAGAAGTAGGGCTAGTACCCACTTCTGAGAAATGTCAGTTAATGACTGGATAGAGGAGAATAAGCCTGAAAAAAAGGCTGAGAAAAAGTTATTGGAGAGATGAAAGAAACAGGCATGTGCAGTGTCATAGAGGCCAGGGGATGAAAATACTTCAAGAAGGACGGTTGCCTAAGCATGTCAATGCAACAGAGAGCTCAACTGAAAATTATTTGGTCATGGCTTAGGTACTGTTAACTTTAGCAACTTCCACTTAGAGAAATTTGATAGGCAAAGTAAATTAGAAATGAATGTAAGAAAATAAAGAATATGGATAGAGAGTACTCCTTGAAAAGTTTAGCAGTTAGGGGAAAGAGGTGAAGCTAGAGGTATTTGTTTAGTTGAGAAAGACAACAAATGATCTGAAAAGATACTTTGGTCATGAAGATATGAAACTTCTGTTATCTTAATTTCCATTCTGAGGAAATAGTATCATTCCCTGAGGGTTACCATGGCATTTTGAAAACAAAGGGGGAATAATATTATGTGGCATTCGAGAAATAATTTATTATTTATTTTCTCGAGAAAAATGTAAAACTGTAGAATTAGTGGCGTTACCTGGAGGTCATTTTTGTACATGTCTAACACATACACAATTTCAGTGAAAAAAGAAATTTTTAAAAATCAGCACAAAAAAGTATTTGTATTATATTCCAATATAACTCTTTGAATATATATATACATATATATTCTTTTTTCCTATAAAATTTAGCATATATCTAAGTCATTCCTAAATGGAAAAGAATCATTATCATTTTCATAATAACTTTTTTATTTGAAATTCACATTGTCATGCTTTATCTTTGACATCTCAATATATTCACATTTTATATAGTCAAAATTTTGAATAATTTTCCATTTAAGAATTCTCCCACTAAAGGTCATGCTCCACCCTTTTAGTCAACCAAGCTAGAAATCTGAGTAATCTTTTGTTCCTCCTTTAAAAAAAAAAACAAAAAAACCCTCAATCCCAAGCTATTTTTCAGCAAGACATCTAGATCACTTCTCTTCTGTATCTTCTGATCATGGATAATGTTCATCTAATTACCACTCTCATAATCTCTGCCCTCCCACTCCTACTTTCTGTCCTCTTCAGCCCATTCTCCATAGTTTTCAGAATTATTTTTCTAATATACAAGTCTGTTCAAGTCATTCGATTTTTTTTTTTTTAATAAAACAACTCTAAATGGTTTACCTCTGCTATAGTTGAAATGCCACTTAGAGGTTCTTGAATATATAGCCCAAATGTACTTTCTATCCCTTAGGTATCTCCCCTCTATATTCAAGCCTCTCTACAGGACTTGCAAGTCCCTGAGCTCTTTTTTCTTTGTGCCACTATGATTTGTTAACATGTTCACATTTGTTTGGCTCAAATTAATTATCTTAACTGCCTTTTTCAGCAGATGTACTCTTCTTCTTTTAATTTTCATTTTCAAATTTTGTTACTGTAAATAGGTAATATGGCATCATGATTCTAAAATCAAAAGGATATTAAAAGGTTTAGTTTGCAAAGTCACTCCTCTGCTTTGTAAACTATACAACCTCATTCTACACTGACACTGACCTGCCAGATCAATGTTCTGCCAGGGTTAACACTTTACTTGCTGGATCATAGGGCAGTCAGCTATCCTGGGCTGAGAGCAGAGGTGGAGGGAATTCAGGAAACTGGGAAGAGGACATTTACCCAACGGAATGGAAGTATTTCTATACTTTATGCAGTACAATGTTATTAGGGTACAGGGGCTGAATATCCATGTTACCTATAAATAACCACTTGCATTAATTTTTTAAAATGTATTCTTTTAGTGCTTCCTTATGCAAATACAAGCTTCAAAGATAGTTTACTATGTACTCTCTTCTGCAATTTGCTATTTTTTAGTTTTGCTTCTCCTGTAATAAGATATATATACACATACACACACACATATATATAACACATAAATTTGCTATTTTAGCCATTGCAAATAGTACTATTCAGAGGCATTATATTCATGGTGTTGTGCAACCATCACTACTATTTCCAAAAGTTTTCATCCTCTCAAACAAAACTCAGGACCCATTAAGCAATTACTCTCCATCCTACCTCCCCCCCATCCATGGTAACTTCTAATGAACCTTCTGTTTTTATGAATTTTCCTATTCAAGATATTTCATATAAGTGGAATCATACAGTTTTTGTTTGGTTTTTGCCTGACTTAGTTTCGGGCTTCATTTAAGTTGTGATATGTGTCAGAACCTCACTCGTTTTAGGACTGACGTGTGTATATACATATCTCTATGAATATATAGAAAACATATAGCATGTATGTTTATCCATTCATCTGCTGATGGACCCTTGTTGTTTTCAATTTTTGGATGTTTGAATGATGCTGCTATGAACATCGCCATACAAGTATCTGAGCACCTGTTTTCAGTTCTTTGGGTTCTATACCTAGACGTAGAATTTTTGAATCACATGGTAATTCTACGTTTAACTTTTTGAGGGACTGTCCCTTGTTTCCATAGCAATTACAGAATTTTACATTTCCACCAGCAATGAACAAGTGTTCCTATTTTTTCACATCCTTGCTAACCCTTTTTATTTTTCACTTAAAAAAAAATCATAGCCCTCCTAGTAGGTGTGAAGTGGTATCTCATTGTACTTTTAATTTACATTTTCCAAATGACTAATCATGTTAAGCATCTTTTCATGTGTTTAATGACCATTTGGGTATCCCATTTGGAGAAATGTCTATTCAAATCCTCTGCCCACTTCTTAGGGTTGTTTGTCTATTTTGTGTACTTGTAGGAGTTGTTTATATATTTGAGGTACTAAATACTTATCAGATATATGATTTCCAAATATTTTTCCCACTCTGTGGGTTTATTTTTTCAATCTCTTGATTTAAATCCTTTGATACACAAAAGTTTTTTATTTTAATGAAGTCCAATTTGTCTAGTTCTTATTTTGTTGTCCAAGCTTTTTTTTTTTCATATTTAAAATCTAAGATCATACAGATTTGCCTGTATATTTTCTTCTAAGAGTTTTATAGTTGCGTGTTTTATGGTTAGGTCTTTAATCCATTTTAAGTTAATTTTTTGTTTATGGTGTGATTAAGGGTCCAATTTCATTCTTTTGCATGTGGATAGACAGTTTTCCCGGCAATGTTATTAAAGAGGCTGTTCCTTCCTCTTTGAATGGTCTTAGCACCCTTGTGAAAATCAGTTGATTACAGAGGTAAGGGATTATTTCTGGACTCTAAATTTTGTTCCATTGGTCTCTATGTCTGTCCTTATGCCAGTACCATACGATTTTGATTATTGTGCTTTGAGTTAGTTTTGAAACCAGAAAGTGTGAAATCTCTATTTTTATTCTTCTTTTTCAAGATTGTTTTGGCTCTTCAGGGTGTCTTGAGATTCCATATTAATTTTAGGATTTAAAAAAATATCTTCAAAAAATGTATTGCATTGAATCTGTATATTGCTTTGAATAGTATTGCCATCTTATCACTTTATGTCATCTTTCATTTCTTTTGTCAATGTTTTGTAGTTTTTGGTGTACAAATCTTGTGCCTACCTTATTTAATTTATTCCTAAGCATTTTATTCTCTTGGCTACTATAATAAATTGATTTGTTAAAAAAATTCTTTTTGAATTATTCATCTTTAGTGTATACAATGTATTTTTGCATATTGGTTTTGTATCCTGCAACTTTGTTGGATTCATTTATTAGTTCCAACAGTTTTTTCTTTTTTTTGAGTTGGAGTCTCACTCTATCACCCAGACTGGAGTGCAGTGGCCACTCCCGGCCACTGCAGCCTCGACCTGCTGGGCTCCGGCGATCCTTCCATCTCAGCCTTCCAAGTAGCCAGAACTACAGGTGCGCGCTACCAAACCCAGCTAATTTTTTTGATTTATTGTAGAGATGAGGTCTCGCCAAGTTGCCCAGGCGGGTCTCGAACCCGCGGGCTCAGACAATCCACTCACCTCAGCCTCCCAAAGCGCGGGATTACAGGCTGAGCCACCGAGCCCGGCTCTAACAGTTTTTTCAAGTGGTTCTTTAAGAGTTTTCTAGATATAAGAAATAATCTGCAACATAAATTATTTTGCATCTTCCTTTCCAGTTTGGATGCCTAATTTCCAATTTTGTCTTTGCCAAATTTCCCTGGCTATAACCTCCAGCGTGATATTGAACAGAAGGCATGAAAGTGGCATCTTTGTTTTGGTCCTGATATTCAGGGGAAAACTTTCAGTCTTTTGCCATTGAGAATTGGGTCTCTTATGGGTTTTTTATATATAGCATTTTCGTGTTGAGAGAGTTCTCTTTAATTCTTAGCTTATTGTATGTTTTTGTCATAAAAGAGTTTTTATTTTGTCAAAGGTTTTTTTCCTGATAAATTGAGATGATCTTGTGGTTTGGTGTGCTCTTTAACCCACCAAATAGCTCACTTTTTTTGCACACCTATACCCTTATGCACTGATTAATCAGAATTAAAGGCATATGCTCTGGGATATTAACATAAATTCATATGATAGCACTCATGTCTTCATCAATATACTTTTATGTCTTACTTGATTGTGAGCAATTTCAGAGTAGAGACGTTATCTTCCATTACATCCACAGTGTTTGGCACAGTGCCTCACACATGATAGTACTCAACTGAAGTTTCATTGATTAAAAAAAAATTAGTGCTCCTAAGCAATGATACTGAATATATCTTTTCCACCAAAAGAAGAAAATAATCTGCCAGAATACTGTTATCTGTCAGTGTTTTGCCTTTGTGTAGCTGTTTTCTGTAATTTTTTTCTCCTTATCTCTCCATGGGTGGAATTCTCCTTTGGAATGCATACATACACATTATTTTCCTCAGTGGCAAATTAGTGTAAAACTTTTTGATAAGACAGCTTTCCAGGAAGTATGCTGCTTATTAGTACATTTTTCTCATTTTTAAGAGTTAATATAAAAAGATATTACTGTGTAATTCATATTTTCAAGTAGAAAGTCACCTTAATTGTTAATTTTAGAGATAATCAATGACTTTCTACACGTTTTAAATGGGATAAAAATTCTTGATACTCAGCCTTGGAAATATTTTTTTTTGACTCTGAATACATTAAAAAGGAATGAGTGTCTTTCTCCAAATTCTTTATAGCTGCAATCAAGAGATTCTAGTACAGCTGAAATGAAAAATACATCAGATCGGGTGCTAAGAAACCAATTTCCCCAATTGTTGCCACAATATTAAAAATTTACTTGGCAACTTGGTACATAATCATACAAATATATAATTTATTTAATTGTAATACACAACTAATATCATATGTACTTCTTTATTCTGTGTTTTGTTATCTATATTTCTTATTAAATAAGATACAATTCTACACCTAGAAACAAATCTATACATTGGACAAACATTACAGCAATGAAACCCTTGAAACAGAAGTAGGTGATGTGCCAGATTGAGAGAAAAGCAAGCTCAGTCCTGAGCATCTGACTCATTCAAACTCCAGTCTCAGAACTGTTTAGGAATTTTGGGGATACCCAGCTCAGAATACCTCAATTTTAATCATGTTCATTTATTTCACGATGAAGCCTAATATAGTGACTTAGCTCTTTTAGCAGCAACATAGCTCAACAGGTTGCAAAAAAAAGTAGGGAATGTGACTCTCTGAGGGTGTGGGCTCTCCCTAAATTTTGTCTGGAATTGACAGCTGAAAAACACATACAAAAGTAGTTAATTTGAGAAAAAGCAAAGTAAAACATTGTTGCACTTCTATTTTCAACTGCTAATACCCTTTGGAATAGAGAATTCAGAAAATTGCCAATTTGCAGTCATCTCAAATTACAATAAAAATTGCAAAATTATATCAGAGTGTCTCTTGTGATCATAAGACCTGGATTTGATGAGCCCACTGTTTGTTGAGGTATTAATTGAGGTTCAGGAGAAAGTGTGTTATAGTCATCTCACTCAAAATTTGCTTTGGATGCTGGGACTAATAATGTTGTGCATGCACTGAGAGGGTATTTAAAGGGTTATTGCTCACATAATGATGGTTTCGTGGTGGAGGGAACAGGGCAGGCTTTTGAACAGGTTGGAAAAACGACTTGAAAGTGGGGAGAGAAGACTGACTGGGGTTTTACAATAAGTAGGGGCTGAGTCTGTTGTAAGGATTCCGACCCATGGGCTGGGGATTGCATGGTTTGACTTCCCACGGGAACCAAAGTAAGGAGCACATGGGCTTTCTTATCAGCTAGCCCAGGTGTGGGGCAGAAGGGCGAGACTTAAGTGTTTTCAGCTGTCAAACATCAAAAATGAATTTTATTGCAATTTATTCCTGATATTTGACTGATGACTGAAACATACCATGTTTCATTTAAATTTTATCTGAAGTGTACCATAATGGTGCTCTCTGAGGCCTGTTGTCTGAGACTGGTAATGGCTGTAATAGTTCATGGAACACCTTGTCCAAGAGCCTAGCATTGTGTATTTTGAAAAGTGCGAATGAGTGCCTTGATCACTATTAAAATTGTCTGGAACTCTGAAGGAGACAAGATAGGGCCTTGTATTATGGCTTGAATAGGTACAGAGACATATAAAACCATAACTTAGCTTTTGGGTATCTGCAAAGCAAGAGGTTCCCATAGTTAATCTCAAAGGGGAAAAACCTTGGATAAGTACTTGTTGCTAACCACTGGCAAAACCAGATGGCTAGACCATTGGCAATGGCCTAGGAGTTTATGGAAGTGCACAGATGGAGCCAATTGTTGATCAAGTTGACCACCTAAAGTTCAGCCCAATTTACTATCCCTTGGATCCCATTTCTTATCAGGGATGTGTGGATTAAGAAATGAAAAGCTACAGCTTCTCAGTGAGCTTCATCATGTGTAGTCTTAATGCTGTACATAAAGTGTAGAAACTTCCATTGCTATTTACTCAATTGATCCCAGAGGATCCCCAGGTAGTTAAGGGGTCCAAGGGAGGGTGACCTCCTCAAGCACCGTGTCAGCTGGCAAGGGACTGAGGACCTACATGAAGAGGCCTTGGATACTCCAGAGGGCCCAGACTTATCTCTAGCCTATCTAACACATTTATTTTAACCAGAAGGCCTTATTGGTTACACTGGCAGGATATTGCTTGCATGATCCATAGAAAGCTCTAGAGCAGGCATGTCCAACCTGTGGCCTGTGGTCTGTATGTGGCCCAGGGCAGCTAGTAGTGTGGCCCCACAAAAATCTTTTCACATCATGTGTTTTTTGGTGCTTATTTTCTTTGTGACCCCATGTGTAATTCCCTTTTTGAACTTCATAAACATGCTTTATTCATGACAGCACTTTTTGTCAGCACATACATTTTTGAGCAGCTGTTTTCAATTATGAAGCACACAAAGAGCAAAATTTCAGCAAACATTTCTGATGAACACCTTGAGAACTCACTAAGAACTGTGACCACTTCCATTAAACCAGACATTGATAGATTAATTTTACAAACACAAGGTCAAATTTCCTACTAGTTTTGTATTGTTCTCATTTTTCTAAACTTTATAATAAAAATATTTTAAAAGTCTTATTTTGTATATATACACTAACTATATTATATAATTTATGTGCAGCCTAAGACAATTCTTCTTTACTTGATGCAGCCCAGGAAAGCCAAGGGGTTACTCAATGAGCCCCAGGGAAGCCAAAAGTTTACTCAGTACAGCCCAGGGAAACTTAAAGTTGGACACCCTTGGTCTAGGGGGTCACAGGCTCAGTGCCGGTGAGATCTTCTGTTTTTAGGAGAGCTCACTATGCAGTCAGCTGTTGCTACTCTAATGGTATATAGCTTGAGACTGAAGAAAACAGTTTCTCACACCAGAAATCCATGGACAACTTATGGCTATCATGGGTGCTCCAGAGTTTCCAGAAGGTATGGGAGGAGGTTGCTGGGTTTGGGGAGAGAGAGTGCCTATTGTATACCAATCTGAACAGATTCTAGAGTTGTTTGTTGTAGAAGACCCAACTCCAGAAGACCAATTTGTAAGTAACAGCATGAGTAGGTTTCGGTAAAATTTGTATTGAGAATGTAAACGAGACTGCCTCATTTCAGAGGCTAATAGCGAGTGAATAAGTTGTTACCTATATTTCTCACTGACCTGCTATAAACCAGAGCTTTCTACAACTCCCTCCTCGGTTTCAATTAATTTGCTGGGGTGGCTCATAGAACCCAGGGAAATACTTACATTTACTGGTTCGTTATAAAGGGTAGAGATGTACAGCTAGATGGAAGAGATAGATGAGCAAGGTGTGGGGGAAGACATATCACCCTCCAGATGCCTCCGCACGTTCAGCTATCCAGAAGCCTTCTAAACACTGGAAATACTTGTGGAGGCTTCATTATGTAGCCAGGATTGATTAAGTCACTGACCGTTGACGATGAACTTAATCTTCAACCCTATTCTTTTCCCCAGAGGTTGGGGGTGGGGTGGAGCTGAAAGTTCCAACCCTTTTATTACAAGGTTAGTTCACTTGGCAACCAGTCCCCATCCTGAGGCTATCCAGAGTCCCCCAGAGTCACCTCATTAGACAAAAGATGCTCTTATCACCCAGGAAATTTTAAGAGATGTAGGAGCTCTATGCTGGACTCTTCTATCATTTAGTAAATTACAAAGGTCTTAAGAGCTCTGGGTTAGGAACCAGAGGTAAAAGGCCAAATATTAGAAAAAAATTCTCCTAGTGCTCCTATCTACAAGAATGTAAGGAATTTTGGGGGCAAAAAGAGGCAGAAAAAAAGTCAAACAAAAGAGGCAGCAGCAGCAAAAGCATTATGTAGAGTCCTAATAAATCATCTGCTTGTAGAAGTGTGGATGTCAGCATCGCACGTGGTAAGTTCTCCATGTGAACAACCTACCAATGATCCTTTATATTACATGGTGTATCAGTGTTTCCCCTGAGTACTCTGTAGAACAGTGACCAATGCCTGGTTGAGACACACAGCAGTGGTCACAGGGTAAAAGTTATTCCCCGAGTCTAGCATCAAGCTCGGACTATGCCGGATTCAAGACACATAAGTTAATATGAGACACATGGTCTGGGGTGAGACACGTGACCTGTGACCCAGGATCACTTTAAAGAGGGCCCCAATCCCATACTTTCATATGCTAATTATCAGCTTCTGATTTAGGGTGTTTGGGGGTATTTTTTTTTTTTTTGAGTCAGAGTCTCAAGCTGGAGTGCAGTGGTACACTCACAGCCAGTGCAGCCTCGACCTGCTGAGCTCAGGTGATTCTTCTGCCTCAACTTTCCAAGTAGCTGGAACCATAGGCATGTACCACCATGCCTGGCTAAGTTTTTGATTTACTGTAGAGAAGAGGTCTCACCAAGTTGCCCCGGCTAAACTCGAACCCCTAGGTTCAGGCAGTCCTCTCGCCTCCGCCTCCCAAAGTGCTGGGATTACAGACTGCACCTGGCTTAGGTTGGTTTTAAATCTATAAGTGAAGCTTGGCAGAACTCAGTAACTGCAGCACAAAGTAGCATAGTTCAAAGCATAAGCTTGCCAGCAAGGAACAGAGCCAATCAGCAGGCCAAAGCAAGCAAAGCAAGACCCCTCAGTCGTAGTAGTCACCGCCTGGATGTTCTGCTCTCTGTGCTGATTCCTGTTGTCATCTTGAAAGGTGAGATGGACCCCCATGCAAAATAGAGTTGGGAACACAAGACTGATGTTTAATGTTCATGGAAAAGCAGAGCGGGTAACCACCTCTTCTCTAAGTAGGTTTTGTATAATGGATTGCGATCCTTGAAGACCTTATCCTAATTTAGATTAGGCTGTATTAACTACTTTAACTGGAGAGTAGGATGGGAAGTCTACATATCAAGTAGGTATGAAAAAGTTTGTTATGCCATAACAAGACTTTTGAGGAGGAGCAAGGTGGGCTCTGAAAATGGCAAGAGACCGGCTTACTTTTTCTTGTGATGATAGAGTAAGGGTAGGTAAGGGTTCTCAAACATGGACTGAGTCTTGTGTGATTTGAACTTCCCACCAGTGTCAAGTGAAGGAATACCCTGGCTTTCTTATCAGCTTCCCCTGGGGCAGGATAAGAGAGAATGGTAGGGCTTAAAAGTTGTCAATAGTCAATTATCAAAAATGGAGTCAGACTCTTTATGACAAAGTATTTACTAATCTCTCAACTCTTTGCAATGCATTAAGATATCTGCCTGTCTGAGGGATCTCATTCTGTCAGAATCATATTTTGTTATTTTTACCTCTAGATCTAACCCATAATTGTTCTCAGTTAAGCACCTGTTTTCTCCTTAAGCTTTCATTTGTTCAGTGTTAGTACACTTCATTATGTGACATCATTTAGAGGACAAAACTGAATGCTTCGAAGTAGGCATTTTAAAGTTACACTGTCCCAAACAGAACTCTTGCTGGTCCTTCCAAACTTATTTCTATTCCAGTTCCTGTTTCGATTCCAGCTTTCCTCATTTCCCCCATCTATCCATTGTGACCCACTAAGGGCAAAAATCCTCATATAAACTCACTGCTTTTCTTTTTCTGGTGTTCCATTTTCAATCCAGCCACTAACCTTATCTTTTCTTCTTCCAACATGTATCTAATTCAGTCTATTCAAGGGTCTTCCTAACCACAGTCATCCACCCTAATCCAAACTTAAACTATTGCATTATACATCTAACTGGTTCTCTTGCTTCCATTAATCACTTTGTAATCCAGTTTACATAACAGAGGCAGGGTAATCTTTCAAAGATGTGAATCAGATCATTGGACAAAATTTATTCAATCACTTTCATAGAATAAAGTCCTGTCTCTGCCAGGGCATACAAGGTCTTACAGGATTTTTCCTCTGCCTACTTCTCTCCTGGCTTCATCCTCATTCTCTTCTTTGCTTTCAGCTTTCTCCTCTTGTCTTAAAAAAAGACACTGTATTCCATGTAATTTAAACTCACCTAGAAAACACCAAGAAAAAAATTTGATGCATGTTAAAAAAATAATGAAAACTGTATATATGTGTGAGTGTTTGTGTGTGTGTCTATGAAGGGGGCAGGACAGATGCACATAGTTCTAGTCTCATATAGTTCCTGGGAAAGAAAACATTGGAGAAAAAAAGTCCATTTTCCTTAGAGAACGATAAATTTGTCTCATCAATGCAATTTTTTTATAGCCTCCTTAGGTGATCAAATGCAGCTCCAGGGAAGTAGCTTTTCCAAGGGTCAGAATATGGAAGTACATGACCCTAGAGATTTTCTCCTATAAGGAAGTGGTGGTTAGAAAACAAGAAAAGAAAAGAAATATTACACAAACACGTTTTACTCACAGTAAAACTTCTTTCAATAGAGAGTCAAATGGGCCCCAGAGAAAGATGATGTCAGAGCTAGTTGGATTATGTGAGTCCCAGTGTGAGTATATGGATAATTTTGCATACATGTCTGTGAGTAAGGGGGTATGTGAGTGACTGGCTGGGGACTCAGGAGCAAGTGGCCAGGGCTCTCTTGGTGAAGCAACTGGTGCCGCAGCTGCTCTACTTGGACCCTAGTACTTCCCAGGGCACAGAAGCCAAGTGTCATTTTTTTTAAAACCAGCAAAGCCCTTCCCAGGAAGAAGCTGCTAGGAGTGATTGTTGGCTCCAGGCTCTGCCTCATCACCGCAGTGCCTGGCTAGACACTGGCAGCAATGGCTGCAGAGGAAGCACAGTGAAGGAGCCAGGGGCAGAGCCCTACTGGAGAAGATGGAGCCAGCACCCTGCCACCATCTTGAAAACTAGGCAGGGAAGTGCTCCAGCTTGCTCACCATGGAGTGATAGACCGGATCTCTGTGACTGGTAGGTTAAGTACTCAGTTGTTGATCGTGACCCAGAGGGAATATCCTGAAAGCACAATCTTCAGAGGTACAAGACACATACTGAGTCTCAGGAGTCCTACCCCCCTACCCCGATTCAGCTGTGGGACAAAGGTGTTACTAGAAAAGGATGAGGAAGATCCCTGAAGAGGTCTGCAGTGAGTCTGAGGCTAACCCAACCCTCTCCTCTCCAGCAATCCTCTGAAAGTCAAGCCCACATGACTAGGACATGACTGAGAGGGATAAGGGATGAATTCAGGTGGAGCCTGGATGTCAGCCACAATCGGATAACTCTACTCCAGGATAAGCATGGCTGGGACACCTCCCTACCCCTGCCAGTACCTGGGGAAGAGACAATCCCACACCTCCACACTGAGGGGATCCTTCTCACCATATATAAGAGTAGGAGGAGAGGACTGAAGCCCCACCCATCCCCACTGCCCCACCCTCCTTCCCTGGGCCATTCTCTGGGGAGATTGTGAATGTGACAGCAGCTCCACAGGAGACAGTAGAGGGGCTTACCTGTAAGCAGCCGAGTGGAACAATTACAGAACCTGCCACAAGAGGACAGGTTACTTTTTTTTTTTTTTTTCTTTTTTCTTTTGTCTTTGTGCGTGAATGTATATGTGAAGATAAGATCTACATTCCCCACCTGTTTTTCTTTTTTTCTTCTTTCTTTAGTTTTTTGTTTATATGTATAATTTCAGGATTTTTTTTGTTCTCTCTTTTTTTAGTTTAATGTGTGTGCAAATGTATGTGTGAGGGTTCGATTTGCATTCTTTTTTTTCCTCTTAAATTTTTTCTTCTCTTTTCATTTTGTGTTGGGCATTTGTGTGTGTGTGTTTATTTTTCCTGTTTTTGTAAAATTTTTCTGGTTATGCTTTGTTTTTTTCCAGTGTGTTTTGGTTAGTATGTGTATTTGTGTGTGTGTGTGTGTGTGTGTGTGTCTGTGTGTGTGTAATTTTTTTTTTTTTTGGCTACTGCTTTTATTTTTGTTTTTCATTTTTTCATTTTTGTCCTTCCTATTTTGTTCTACTTTTCTCTATTCTCCTCATTGCTGTTACTGTATCTTAGATTCAGGGGGTACATACATGTACCTATTGCATCATCATATAGAGGGGTGGTGGGAAGTGGGTCTCAGGGAACACATACCCCAGTCAGTGAACATTTTGATTTGCAAGTACTTTCTGAATCCTAGCTCCCCATCCTCCACTTTATTTGACTTTCAAAACTACAACAGACAGTAAAGCTTCCCACCCTCAGCCCTGTTTAAAATAGAACAAATTCAGAGTCTTGATCAAGAAAGAATAGAAGACTGAGCAAACATCAGAAATGAACCCCTCTCCCACTGTCACTGAATAAATGGAACTAAAGAGAAAAGAAAGAGATCTGTCACAAAAGAGGACAAATCAGTGGAATAACACTGGTGATTCCCAGGGCACCCAAGAGAAAATGCCTGAAAAATCAGAGCTCAGAGCCCACAATGAAAGTCACTAATGACTGGCCCCAGAATACAATAGGGATAGGGAATGAATGGAAAGAGTGAATAGGACTCAAGAAAGACAAGATGCAACACTGAAAGAACTTGAAACAGAGATTTTTGACCATAAAAAACTTTATCCAGGAAATAACAGGATGACAAGCATGGAAAGCAGAATTAATCAAGCAGAAGAAATAATCTCAGAACTTGAAGAACAAAATATGGAGTTAATCTGATCCATAAAAATAAATAAAAATATAGAAAGAAAATTCAGAAAGAAAGAACAAAGCTTCCAAGCGATGGCTGATTAAATCAAGAGGCTGAAACTATGCCTGATTGGTATTCTAGAAGAAGAAAGAGAGACAGAGAACATTTTGGAGCAAGTATTATAGGAGGTTATCCAAGAAAGTTTTCTCCATTTCACCAGAGATATGACCATCCAATTACAAGAGAAACAGAGAACCTTCGCAAGACATCAAATGAGAAGACCAACCCCTAGATACTTAGTAATTTGCCTACACAAAGTAGGTGCAAAAGAAAAAAATCGTAAAGACAGCATGAGAGAAAGGTTGAACTACTACCAAAAGAAGAATAATCAGAATAGCAGCAGATCTATTGGCAGAAATGCTGTAAGATAGAAGGGACTGGAGTCTAATTTTCAAAGTCCTCAAAGATAAACAATTTCAACCAAGAATTTCCTACCAGGCTGAGCTCAGCTTCTTCAGCAATGGAGAATTAAAATCCTTCCCAGACATTCAATCTCTAAGAGATTATGCAGCTTCCAGACCAGCTTTATAGGAGACGTTTAAAAAGGTATTAAGCACAGAAGAAAGGAAAAAAAAAGAATGACCATGCACTTCCCAAGAGAACAGAAGAAAACAGAAACAGAGAATACATTTTGATCACAAATTTGAAACACACACATACATCAACACAAAAGTTAAAAGAAAATAAAGAAAAAACTTTATAAGAACCATATAATGGAAATAAACACTCACATTTCAATAATCAGTCTGAACATGAAAGGATGGGTTAAAATTCACAACTGAAAAGATATAGAATGGCAACTGGATTAAAAAAAAAAGACCCAATAATTTGCCACATCCAGAAAACATATCTCACCACAAGGGATGCACACAGACTCAAAGTTACAGGATGGAAAATGAATTTCCAGGTGAATGGATCACAAAAGAAGACAGGAGTCATGATCTTAATATCAGACAAAACAACTTTTAAGCTATCAAAAATTTAAAAAGATACAAGGACACTACATAATGATAAAAGGTTCAATCCATTAATAAGAAATATCCATCCTTAACATATACGCACCCAACACAG
>CAUYQG010131313.1:0-24176 GCA_963574415.1 Tarsius wallacei
GGTGGCACATGCCTGTAGTTCCGTCTACTTGGAAGGCTGAGGTAGAAGGATCATCTGAGCCCAGCAGGTCGAGGCTGCGGTGGCCATGAACATGCCACTGCACTCCAGCATGGGTGACAGGGTGAGACTCTGACTCAAAAAAAAATAAATAAAATAAAAATAAAAAATAAAATAAAAGAATTACCAATGTGATCTATCACAGAAACAAAGCACTGAGTACCACATGTTCTTACCCATAAGCAGACCTTGAACAATCATCATAATGCTATAAGAAAGGGATAGGCTGTGGCAGGAAACTGCCAGGGGAGGGGGGGAGGGGCACACTTCCTCACTAAGGGCACCTGATCTCAAACCAGGCCAGGCGGGGACTAAAATGAGGCCCGCACTTTGCCTGTACAATGACCATTTGTATACCTAATCCTGAATGGTACCTCATATCTTTACAACAAAATGAAATTAAAAATAGAAAAAAAACAGTGACAGAACAAGTGCCTCATCAGATTATAATAACCACAATAATACCTTAAATTACAGGATGTCTTTTTACCTACGAATTTTAGGATGCTAATACACACCATGTTTTATTTATGTCACCATCCCACTAAGAGAGCATTTATTTTTTACTGCTCATTAAATCAGTTGTTAATGATGATTAGAGGGCACTGAAATCTCTAGGACTACACTAAAACATATTTATTCCTCCTCCTTTGTGCAACGGGGGTGTGTGGGGATAATGGCTTCTCCTGTGTCTCTGAGGAGCCAGTAGCCTTGCAATCTGCACAGAACTCCCAAGCTTGCTCACCAGGCAGTACCTTCCTCACCTAGACCATACGCATGGCTTCCTTGCCCAAGTGCGGTTTTGTTTTTAGTCTGAACACAATTCCAAAATTTCCCATGGGATTTTAGGGGGCCGCCTTTACGAACGCAAGATGAGAGCAGGTGTCTTCACGAAGGGCTCCTCCCGTCCCCTGCAGAGTCTCCCTCATCTTTCCACCCCGCTGGCAACAGCCAAGTCTAAACCTGAAGCTGGACACCGACTCCTGGATCCTTCCCCACGTGCTGAGATCTCATCCTCCTCGGAGGCACGCCCTCCGGTGCCCCTCCAGCCCATCCTCCCTAAAGATGCCCTGATGTCGACGACCACCTTCCCTGTGGCTCTCTCGGGAAGCCCCTGGAACTCGGACCCGCTGGCGCGCTTGCCCGGACAGGGCTAGGAGGCAGGGCGAGGTACCTCGGTGGCGCCGCTCTCCTCGGGCCCAGCGGCTTTTGCTGTTCACTCGACACCCGTCTGAGGCCCAGACCCAGACGTCAGCACCAGGACGGCCCGAGGACCGGCCCAGGGGCTTGGCTCGTCCGGCGCTCCACTCCTACTTACAATGCCTGCAGTTTTTCATCAAGGTGTCCGTCAACTTCTGCAGCTTCTTGCGGTTCATGCCGGGCGCTCAGGGACCCCGGCCGCGGCGCGAGTCTCGGGGCGCGCGGCGGGCGGTCGCGACCCCGGCGCGTCCCGGGGCCGCGGCCCCTCGGCGGCGCCCCCGCCACCGGGCGCATGCGCGGCCCTAACAGACCGCGCAGCCATGGCAACGGCCGGGCCGGCCCGCCGATTGGCTCCCGGGCCGCGGGGCGGGGCGCGGCGCGGCGCGGCCGACGCACCACGTGGCCGCGGACGCCGCCGCGCCCGCCGCTCAGAGCCGGCGAGCCCGAGGGCGGGCTGCGGGGTCCGCGGGGGTCGCGGCCCGGCCCGCCGCAGGCCGCACTCTGAGCGGCGGTGCCCGGTGGTCGCCGTCTCTGGGGCTCACGGCCCGCCGTGTGGCCGCGGTGTGAACCGTCCGACGCGGCGGGCACGTGGCGGGAGGGATGGGCGCGTTGGGCTTTGGGCGGCCCGGCCCAAGGGCGAGGCTTACGGCCTGGGAGCCCCGGGGAGCGTTGGGGAGCCTCGCGGAAGAGCGGCGTGTTCTGCGGGTGTTTCGCGGGGCCTTGCGCGGGCGGGCGAGCAGCCTGCTCGGGGGGCCGAGCCGCTCCGGGCTGTCGGGCTTTGTGCGGCGAGTGCCGGGAGGGCGTCTTAAGGCCTTCAGGTTCTCGGCGGTGTTTCTGAGAGCTGGAGGAAGCTGGCACGCGGCTACCGGCTCGCCTCAGGAGGCGGATGCGTCCTGCGACTTGCGTCATTAGGCGATGTTGTCATCGTGCTGACATCACAGTTACTCACACGAGCAGATGGCATGGCCTACTCCGTGTCTGGGCTGTGTGGCAGAGCCTCCGGCTCCTAGGCTGCAAAGCCATGCAGCCTATTACTGTGCTGAATACTACAGGCAATTATAACGCGATTGTAAATATTCGCCTGTCTAAACATAGAAAAGGTACGGTGAACACACAGTATTGTGATCTTACGGGACCACTGTCTCCGTGTGGTCTGACTTGACCTGAATGTCATTACGCAGCACACGACTGCAGTTTTTTTTTTTCTCTTCCTCTGTCGCCGTCCCATTCTTGGGAGGTGGAGGTTGTCTGTAGGATCTGGGAAAAGCCATTGGCGATTTTAAAACTAGTTCAACAGGTAGTCTGCCAAACGGAAACAGGTTGACGACTGCCACTTGGGTGTGGGGTACAGCCCAACCTTGCTTTTGTGGAAAATATGCCAGTGAAATTGATCCTTATTTGAAAGACAAGTTGTGTACACAAAGACTAGTCCTTACATCTTCGAGTGTGGGAGGACGTTCTGCTTTTCTTAACCACATATGTGATATCCTCCTTGAATTAAAACAGCAATAAAATGGGCTGGCTCAGCCAGGAGCACAAAATCTGCAGTATTCTCCAGAGAATCTACTTGTTTAACTTCAGAGAAGAGAATGCTTTTGGAATACAAACTATTTTATTGTATGCATTCTATCATCTTGAGAATGATAGTATGCAGAAAATTTAGGTAGGAAATTCTGCCAACCGTGAGTAATAATACAAAATGTTCCCATGTTGAGACTTCTTCACTGTTTCATTTGTTTATGGAATGAAGGATTGGGAAGTTGCTTTAAGCCAGAGCCAAGGATGCCTATGAAGGCAGGGACCCTAATATCCTAAAGCAAATGCCCTGAGAACAGTTAACTGATATGAATTGGTAGTGCTCATAAGCTTGTAATGGTAGTCTGGCTAAATAGGATTTCCATACCGCCTAGCAGCTGTGGAATTTCTGAGATTGCAGAGAACAAATGGGAAGGACTGGACACATTCAAATTGCACCTACCTGTAAAACTCTAGTGGTTTTGGCTAGATTACAGAGTTGCAGCAATATTTGGTTCACAGAGATTGTTTCAGGGTTTCAAAAGACAAGAAGCTGAGTGAGCAGTTCTCAGTAGTTAAAAAGAGAAGCCATTCACCCCCGCCCCCTGCCCCGCTCCCTTGTCTGACACAAGTAGGTCTGTTAAGAATGACCTGTGCGGAGTGGTCTCGGGAGTTTGTCTTGGGGGTCTTGGGGAGCAGTCCTCCACTGGTGAGCACTTTGGCAGGTGTGTTCTGTGCCTGGGTGTCTTGGGAGACAGCATACACTGGTGCTTGCTGGGGAGCACTATGAGGAAGCTCACCAGTTACTATTTCACAAGTCTCAGGCCTAGGTCCCACCAGTCTTGCTCCCTTACAGTGAAAAAAAAAAAAATGTAGGGGCAGTAGCACAGACTGTTGAGATTAAAATAAGGCAGGCAAACATTTTCTGAGCCTGTTGAGCAACCTTTGTAAGGCAACTCCCCTTTTGACCTCTCTTCCCCGTTTCCCACAGTTTTCTTCCAGGCTATTCTTTTACCAAAAAAAGAAAGAAAGAAAAAAAAATCCAAATGAATTACTGAGTGAAACTCACTTCCCCGAGTGGGCTGCAGAGTTGACCTTACTATAACGACTTGCAGATCTTTGTCAGGAAAAGCACCGTGTTTATTTGAGGTATGTTTGTCAACATATGAAGTATGTTTGTCAACATATGGGCAAAATTACGCTCTTGTGAAGTTTGAAGCTTAGTATTTTCAGATTTTAGAAGCAAGCTGTAAACCTGATAGACTCAGCTAATCACATTTCAGGGCAAGTAGAAATTTCTATTTGTAGTTTTTAGTTGCTTGTGCTGAGTAGACACAAAATTGTTTTCCCCCAGGAGATTTCTCAGAGTGAAGCAATTAAGCTGTTACCTCATATCAAATCAATCAATAATGGAATAATAAAAGATTGTGTTTAATTGGTATGATGCACACATTTTACTGTGCGTAAAATGATCGTAGAACTTCTTAAAATCCAAGCAACCTCAAGATGAATAATTTAGTAAAAAGAAAAGTACGTTCAACTGGCTATTAATGCCATAATATTTCCTTTAATTTTGTGTGCAAAACAATCTCCCCTTTGACTCACCATTCATTGGAATGCTGTGATAAATAGCTCAGACCTTGGACTTGATTGAAGAAAGTGTTTTCCTTCACATGCACCTTCAATGATGAAGGCCTTTGGAAGCTCTTTAGGCAATGACATTATAGAATTGATCTCCAAGTATATCATAAATCTATTATGATATTGCTTGCATGAAAGGAAAATAGAAAGGTTAGTTACCTATATAATTAAAATTCAATTTCACTTTGCAGAGATAAGTTATTTTGTGGCTAAAAAGTGTAGCCAGCTGTGTGAGTGCTGGGATCGCCTGCTGTTGTCTCTTGCCACTTTCCCCTTTGCTGTAAGACTGTCTTGACAAGCTGCTTTCAGTACTGCAGACCTGCTAAACACTGTCTCATTAAGGACTTTTTCCGCCAGTGGCTCGGTGGCTCAGCCTGTAATCCCGCGCCTGGGGAGGCTGAGGTGAGTGGATTGCCCGAGCCCGCAGGTTCGAGACCCGCCCGGGCAACCTGGCAAGACCTCATCTCTACAATAAATCAAAAGTTAGCCGGACGTGGTAGCGCACGCCTGTAGTTCTGGCTACTTGGAAGGCCGAGGCGGAAGGATCGCCGGAGCCCAGCAGGTTGAGGCTGTGGTGGCCGGGAGCCACTGCACTCCAGTCTGGGCGGCGGAGTGAGACTCTAACTGAAAAAAAAAAAAGAACTTTTGCAAATTCTTCACCCCAGCCCACCCCTAGTGGCAAGTCTTCAAGGAGCTCTGTGGACTTCCCTAAGTGGAATGAATCCTTTCCCCACCCAGTCTTTCTCTCTCAGGATGCTTTCCTTTCTAGCACTGGCCACTATGTGCAATAACTTTGTTTTGTTTGTCTCTAATCTCTTGTTCCCAGTAGACTGTAAATTGCATGAAGTTTCTCTCTATCTCCCTGTACTTAACTATTTTAATCACTGTGTGCATTTGTTTATCATTTGTCCAGACCTCTGAAATCCTTTAACCCAGTCCACGTCTATGGTCTGTGTTAATGGAAAGTGGTGGAAGAATCAGCTGATCAGGGACAAGCCCTGAGTTCCCCTGCCAAACTCCCAGTTTAGCCCCTGGGGCAGTGACGACAGAGGGACCTTTAAAGGGAGTTGGGCAGTGAAAAAGAGCTTTCTTTGAAGCTGACTTTTCCCCAAAATTCACACTCAATATTCACTGCTGTTAACACATTTCTAGATTTTTTTTTAAGGCTTAATCAAGTAAGGCAAATGCCTATTTACTAAGGAGAAGATTCTTATATCTTGCATGTAATTTACAAGGTTGTAAATTAAGATATGGCCAGTGATTATTGCGATAGCAACAATGTCAGCAGGTTGAGTAAAGAAGCTGGCTCCTCCAGGCTTCTGGAGCCCACTAAGAAAGCCTGCTGAATTTGCTGGGCTTAACTCCTCTGAGCACTGGGTCATGAGCACCCACAGCCAGAGTCATGACAGCTATGCTATCCGCATAACTTCTTCAGGGACAGAAGATGCCACCCCTTTCCAACTGAGCCCAGGGCCCCTTGCAGCATTCTGGCACTAACCAGGGAATTCTGCAGTATCATACACCTCCTCCACAAAACAGGACCGAAAATACCTGTGTCAGTGCTAAGATTTGCAGCCAGGCCCTCTTAACCACTGTCCCCAACTCCCTAGTTGTTGATACTCAATGAAAAGGAAGCTTCCAGAATTGCCTAACCTCTTTCTTAGACGTCGTTTATTAGCGTCGGCCTCTCTGACCCCAACAGGAGTATGAAATTTGCTTCTGTCTCATTTATCTCACTGATATTGGGGGGAAGGGAGTTCAAAACTTTTATTTACATATAATTCTACAAATGCAAGCTTTAGAACGAGAAAGTTGGACTTTGTTTTCTTTAAGGGTCCTTCCAGCTTCATGATTCTTGAAAACAAAACTAAAGTTGACATCCATATACTCTCACTGTCCCTTCATTAGGAAAAACCTTATGAAAATGTCAGCAACTGACCATTTTGACTACAAAACCCCCCTGCAATTTCATATTAACCTAATGCATGACTGTATCTTGTCATATTTGCTCAATATTTCAAATTATCTAAGCAAAGCCAAGATTTTTTCACAAATTCCCTGTGATTCCCACTGTAGATTTATGGTGTGCAATAGGAGAGAATTGGGGATTGTTGTCTTTCAGCTTGTGTCCTGTGTTTATGGCGAACACTTAGTAGCTGTCCCTGGGGCAGGTGCTGCTCTGTTCTCACTGTCCCCGGAGGGCATCCCTCTCTGAGATGACCGATAGAGAAATTCAGGTAAGAGATATGTATACGAAATGAAATGAAATGTTATATATGCAGCCTTTCATTAAAACTAATGATGTCCACCAAGCGACTCAGAGGCCACTGGTCTAGCACTTGAGAAATACAACTAAGGAGAAGTCTTTTTTCTGCCTGGATGAATATCGCACTATGTTGACTTCTCTAGTTTTATCGTTCGTCTTCAAATCAGATAGTGTAAGTTCTTTAAGGTAGTCCTCTTTCAAAACTGTTTTGCCTAATCATCCTTTTCATGTCCATATGAATTTTAGAATCAACTTGTCAGTTTCTACAAAAATGTTGCTGAGATTTTGATTTTAATTCCATTAAACTTACATAGCAATTTGGGTAAAACGTACATCTTATCAATATTTATTTTTCTGATCTACAGACATGGTGTATATTTCCATTTATTTCAGTCTTCATTCGTTTTAGCTTTTTTTTTTTGAGATTTTAAGTGTACCGATCTGCACAGCTTCACATCTTTTATTACATGTTCTTTTTTAAAGACAGGATCTCACTCTGTCACATAGGCTGGAAGTACAGTGGTATGCTCCTAGCTCACTGTTACCTCGAACTCCTGGGCTCAAGTGATCCTCTTGCTTCAGCCTTTCAGGTAGCTGAGACTGCAGGTGCATGCCACTACACCTGGCTAATTCTTTAAATTTTTTGTAGAGACAGAGGTCTTGTTATATTGCCCAGGCTATTGAGGTCAAGTGATCCTCCTGCCTTGGCCTTCCAAAGCACTGAGATTGCAAATGGAATCACTGTGCCCAGCTTATTCCCAGTATTTTAGATGCTAATATAAATGCAATGCTTAATATAATTTTTATTGTTCTTTGATGGTACTTGGAAATACAATTGATATCTGTATATTGGTCATGTATCCTGGAGCTATGCCAAACTCACATATTACTTCTGTTGTATTTTTTGTAGATTACTTAGGGTTGTCTACATTGGTAATAATACTGTCTACAATAAAGACAGTTTTATGTATTTGTTTCCAATTTGTATGCCTTTACGATTTATCTTCCTTTGTTGGCCTGGCTAAACCTATGGTACAATGTTAAATAGAAGTGGTGAGTATGGTTATTCTTGTCTTGTTCCCCATCTTCAGGGGAAAGGAAATATTTATTTTTTTCCATCATGTTTGATGCTACTTATATGTTGTTCATAATGCGCTTCATAAAGATGAAGAAGATTCCATCTATTATTTTGTTGATACTTTTTATCATGAATCAATAGTGAATTTTGTCAAATGCTTCTTTTGTATCTGTTTGAGATGATCATTGGTGGTTTTTAAAAAGTCTAACAAGATATATTACACTGATTAATTTTTGAAAGTTACACCAATCTTGTATTCCTAAACTAAGCCTTTGTTCATAAAGTATTATCTTGTTTATATATTCTCAGATTCAACGTGTTATATTTTTATTAATAACTTTGGCATCTATCTTTAGGAATAGTGATCTATAGTTTTGTTTTCTTGTAATATAGCTGATTTTGGTATTTGGGTAATAGTAACCTTTGTGAAGTAAACTTAGAGATGTTGCCTCCTCTTCTTTTTATTGTAAATGTTTGTGTAGCATTGGCATATTTTCTTCCTTAATTGGTTGGTTAAAATTTATTAGTGAAGTTATCTGATTCTGAAGTTTTCTTCTAGAAAAACTTTTTAACTGAAAATTTGATTTTTAACAAATAGATGTAGAATAATTCAGGTTATCAATTTCATCCTAAGTGAACAATGGTAGTTTGAGGCTTTTAAGGAATGTGTCTATTTCATATAAAGTGTAAAATTATTGGAATAAAGTTGTTTATAATATTCCCTTATTGTCATTTTAATGAATGTAGGAGCTATAGTGCTGTCTCCTTTTTAATTTTTACTATTAATAATCTGTGTATTCTTTCTTTTTTATGGTCAATATAGAGAGAAATTTATCAATTTTATTAGCTTTTTTAAAGAAGTAGCTTTTGGTTTCATTGATTTTCTTCCATTGTATTTTTATTTTCTGTTTTCATTTTTATTGTTTCCTTCCTTCTGCTTAATCAGGATTCACTATGTTCTTCTTATTCTATTTTTCTTCATGGAAACTTAGATATTAATATGATATATTTTTTCTTTTCTAATAGGAACATTTAATGTTCTACATTTCTAGCTAAATACAAATTGAATTTGAATCCCAAAAAACTAATATGTTGTGTTTTTAGTTTCACTCCTGGTAAATTTGAATAGATGTGACTCTTTACATTAGTTGTTGCTGGCTTTTGCTGTGCTGCTTTAAATGAGGTTGGATTTCATTCTAGCACGCAGTTATGTTACTTGGAATCAGTGGGGTTCTTTGAGGCTTTTTTTAAAACTTTGTTAGGATGACTCTAGAGGAGTTGTTTTTCGAGAACTAACAGAGTCTCACTACTGCTCTGCAGAGAACACCTGATGCAACACCTGAAGCCCTTTAAATCAGACTTGTGAGACCAAGGGCTATTCCTAGCTCTGTGTGAGTGCTGGAGATGATGTTATCGCCACCTCCTCCCCCCCCTCCTTTTCTTCCTCTTCCTCCTCCTCCTCTCCCCTCCCCTTCCCGCTCCTCCTCCTCCTCCTCCTCCTCCTCCTCCTCCTCCTCCTCGATACTTGTTTGCCTGGTCTTGGGTAATTGCCGGTCTTGGTTGCACAGATCCATACTCGACCAAAAGTCAAGGTGACCCCTCAGCAATGCTATTCCCAATTTCTAGCCGTTCGGGCCTCCATGAACTTCCATCTGTGTCTCAACTCAGCGAGAAGCCCAGCCAGTCCCTGCACTCTGGCCTGGGCACCACCTCCAAGAAGTGAGCTGTGGTCATTGTGAGTTCCACCCTTTGTTTGTCTTCTCCCTGGGACCACGGCCCCTCTGCTGCCTCCTACCACAAACCTCAACTGTTTCTGTTGCATTCACCTACTCTTCTAGTTGTTTAAGTTGGGAGACTAAATCTGATTCCTGTTGTCCATCTGAGCCTGAAGGGACAGTCCCACTATATTTATTTAAAAGGAGAATATTGTGCTAGGTCCTTGAAATCTGAGGTTTCTGAAGCTTGCTTTCTAATAACAATAATTATTTAATTCATGATATCCTTGTAAAAAGCTGCCTTGATATACTTTTTAGCATTTAAAGCTATTCAGATCTCCACACTTTTATGGTTTCATAATATTTCTATGAGAAAAAAGGTGCTTACATTTCTAAATATATGTTTGTTTAGATAGATATACTATGTACATCATAAGCATTTATTTTATATTAGTATGTTTATACATTATAAGGCATACATATGAAAATATAAAAAGATGAGAAATAAAATATTAAAATGTTTTCCTTTTTGGTCTCACAAAAATTATTGCTTAGTGAGTAATGTGATTAAATATGTTTTTCATTCCAACATAAATTTTGTAAGCCACTTGCCAGTTTTTATGTAAAAAGTTTGTTGGGGTTATGATTGGGATAGCGTAAAGTGTATATGGTTTCGAGAGAACCGAGACCATAACATTATTGAATTTTCCAGTGCATGTGCATGGAATATTTCTTTTATTTTACTTTTCTTTAATTCTCTCAGTGATGTCTTGTAACTTTAATAAAACATATCCCTAAGCCCTTTATATTTCAGATGATATTTTACATGTAATTCTCTTAAAAATTATTTCCAATTGTTTTTTGCTAGAGTACAGAAACATAGTTGGTTTTTGTATATGGACCTTGTATTTTGCAAATTTGCTAAAAATCTCTTGCTTACTAGTTCTCATAGTTTTGTACATTCCTTGAGATTCTTAGGGAAGCAAACATGTTGCTTGTGAATGCTGACAATTTTACTTCTTCCTTTCCACAGTTGATGCTTTTGTTTCTTTTTCTGGCTTTACTGAACTAGTCAGGACATCCAGTGCAATGTTGAAGAGAAATGGTAAGAGTAGAAAACCTTGCTTTGATCTATTAGAGGTAATGTGTCCAATATTTCACCATTAAATAGGTAGCTGTAGATTGTTCATAGATGTCTTATATCAGATTGAGGAATCTGTCTTCTATTCCAAGTTTCCTGAAAGTTTTTATCATTCCTGGATGTTAAATGTTTTACTGCTCGTCCACTATTGCTGGAAGCAATACAAGTAAGTAGTAGGTGACAGCTGCGTATCATAGAAAGCCTTAACAAATCTGGAATGCTTACCTTTCAGTAAAATAGATGGTACACAACTTTTTCTTAAATTTGACAACTTTTTCATGTTCTGTCATGCTGTAATCAGCAAACATCAGTGTGGCACAAATCACTCCCCCTCTCATGATAAATTATCAAGATTTCACAACATTTAAAAACTCTTATTTTTATAAATTGACTGTCACCAATTTGTTCACTTTGAATTTAAGTTTCTTGCTTAAGTATTTTGCCCAATAATTTTTACAATAGATTCACTTCATAGCCTTACCCAATAGCTTTTGTTTTGTTTTGTTTTCATTCTGGTTACAGTTTCACAGTTTTTCAGTACAATGCTGTTTTTATTTCCTATTTCCTTTTGTTGGAATATACTTTCTTTAACATATTTGTCACAACAGTTTATTCCTGAGACAAAAATTGATCAAATATCATAAGCTACCACCTGCAGGAGATATATAGGGCCAGCTTGAAACATATCTTTGAATTTCCTTTAAGTCACACAGGAAGACTATTTCTCAGTCCCTTTGCTTCAAGATGGGACCACATAATTGGGTTCTGGCAAATGGAATATGAGCAGAAGTGAGAGAAGTCACATCTAAGTCTGGCCACACAATGTCTCTTGAACTTAGGTTAGGATTTCCCTCTCTGTGCAGCTAGAAGCAAAGGTCACTGCGTTAAGATCTTGGGCTCCTGCTGTTGATTCTTGAAGGCCAACCACTCTGGATAGCTTCAAAGTGAAGAGGACTTTCAATGGACATTGAATAATAAATACTCATATATCTTCATTGCCTCACAACATTGGGACGTGGGGATTGTATGTTACATGCAACTTATCCTTACTAATACATACCAGACAGCAAATCTTAGTGTAGCAAATCTTCCAAGTGGGTAACAAAATTCCTTCCCTCTAAGAGTAATGCTTCAAATGAATATAGTTATCTTATATGCATCTTCTACTAGTGTGTGCTGGCAAATTGCAGTGGTTAACTTTAGGTGTCAACTTGACTTGGTGAAGGAATACTCAGAGAACTGGTAAAGCATTACTTCTAAGTATGTCTGTGAGGCTGAGTGCAGAGGAGATGAACTGGTGGACTGAGTGGGAAAGATCTGCCTAATATGGCAGGCAACATCCAGTGAGCCAGGGGTTGGACTATGTCCCTCAATAAGCATATATTGAAAACGTAATACCCAATGCAACAGTGTTGAGAGGTAGGGCCTAATGGGCCTCATTTAGGTCATGAGGGCTCTACCCTCATGGATGAATTAATGCTGACTATAGAGGGGCTTAAGGCTGTGGGTTTACTCTCTCGTTTTCTCTCAAGCTCTCTTGCTCTTCTGCCTTCTGTCACGGGATGATGCAGTAAGCAGGCTCTCAGCAGATGCCAAGCAGCTGCTGACGCCATGCCCTTGGACTTCCCAGACTCCAGAACAGTGCACCAAGTGAAGTATTTTCTTGATGGATTTCCCAGTCTGTGGTAATCCCTTATAGCAACACAAAATAGAAGAAGACAGAAATTTGATCATGAAAAGTGGGTCTTTTGCTAAAAAATACCTGAAAATGTGGAAGCTGCTTTGGAACTGGGTATGGGTAGAGCCTAGAGGAATTTGAAGGAGCAGGCTACAAAAAGTCATATTGCAATAAACAAAATGTTAAAGGCAATTCTACTGAAGGCCTAGAACAAAATAAGAAATGTGACACAATTCTGGCACTTCTTAGGGATCACTTAAGTGATTGTGATCAGGATGTTAGTAGAAACATGGAGAGTAAATGTCATTCTTATGAAGTCTTGGATGGAACTGAAGAACAAGGTATTAGATAGTGGAGTAAAGGCCATCTTTGATATAAAGTTGCAAAGAATTTGGCTCAATTGTGTTAATAGTTGAGGGCTTTATGGAAGGCAGAATTTAAGGGTGATGAACTAGGATATCTGGCAGAATAGGTTTATAAGTAAAATATTGAAGGGCTTGCATCACTATTATTAATTGCAGATAACATGCAAGAAGAGAGAAAAATTTAAAGATGAAATTTATATTCAAAAAAGAAACAGAACATGAAAATTTGGAGAATATTTAGGCTGGTCGTGTCAAGAGTGATGGAAGCTTTCTAAGAGAGAAAACCAAGGGTATGACCAAGTGGACTTTTGCTAAAGAGATTAGTACAGATAGAAGGGAGCCAGATGATATGCGTCAAGACAACAGGATAATGACCCTGAAGGCATTTCAGATATCTTTGAGGCAAGCTGGAGTCTTGATGGCAGGATCCCTAGAGAGGCACCAGCTGGATCTCAGCATGTGCCTCTTGGGACTCTGCTCCTTGTATTCTGGTGCATCACTCCTTAGCCGCCCTATCCTTGGCTCAGGTGGGCTCATGTATGCCTCGTGTCACTGCTCTGAAAGGTATAAGCTGTAAACCTTGGTGGTGTACATGGGACGCTAATCCTATAGGCATGCACAATGCAAGAGCTGTGGCCCATAGTGGTCTCCACCTGAATTTCAACAGATAACGTCCTGGGGACCCAGACCGAAACTTGCTGAGTCTCCACCAGGCCAATGCCTAGTAGAGCCATGGGAGTGGGACTACCACCAAGACCCCAGAACTCTACCACCACAGGCATGCAACTTTAGCCTGGGAGAGCTCCAGGAACACTATTCCAAGAGCTGAAACACGGGCTGAGCTCAGGAAAGCAATGGGGGTGGGGCTGTCTGAGACCTTGGGGCCCCAATCCCCACTCCCGTGAAATATTATTCTGGAATCTTAAGATTTAAAGTCTGCCCTGCGGGGCTTTTGGCTTACGTGGGACCAGCTACCCATTTCTTCTTGCCTATTTTTAAATTTTTGGAATGGGAGTGTCTATCTTATGCCTGTCCTACCATTGTATTTTGGAGATAGATGACTTGTTGATTTTACAGGCTCACAGCTGGAGGGGAATTTGTCATAGGAGGAATCCTGACTTGAGTCTCATCAAAATCCAATTTAGATGAGGCTCTGCAGTGTGAACCTTTTAAGTTGATGCTGGAGTGAGTTCGGACTTTTGGGGCTAATGGATGGAATGAAGTGCATTTTATATGTGAAAAGAACGTGAATTTGGGGGTCTGGAGTAGAATACTATTGCTTGAGCGTGTCCCCCAAAAAGCATGCGTCGAAAACGTAATGTCCAGTACAGCAGTGCTTGGAAGTGGGGCTTAATGAGAAGCACTTAGAGGGCCCCATTCTCATGGGAGAATTCGTGTCAGTTTTGAAAGGGCCGAAGTCTTCGAGTCCAATCTCTTGTACCCTCTCCCGCTCTCCTGTCCTCCCTCTTTCTGCCCGGGACGGTGTCACGAGAAGGCCCTCAACAGGTGCTGAGCAGATGCCAACACCATGCCTTGGACTTCCCGTCTCCGTAACTGTGAGCCGAAGGCATTTATCTTCTTGATAAACTTCCCAATCTGTGTTATTCTGTGATAGCTACACCAAACTAAGTCGCCAGTGAATGACCTGTCCACTGCTGACATACTCATTTCCATGTGCTATTTCAACAGTTTTGTAGTGGCTGGTAGAACGAGTGTTTTCCCAAGCAATTTGGCTTTCCCCCCTTTGGCTATTAAGTGAGACATCCTAAGCAAGACTCACAAATACTTCTCATTAAGTTGGTAAAAATGTGTAAAGTGTAATAATGAGTATTCATGGATTGAAATAACTTTCAAAAATTGTAAAGATTTTTCTCCATATTCTGGATATATCTTTTAAATTATCTTGCTAATCAAGCTATTAATAGTTTATATTTCAAATCATAGTGCACAGTTAGTGCGTGCTTTCCCAATGATTCATTTATAATCCTTTACATTCAATGATCTTTCTAATAAATGTGTGTTTCTTTTGGCCAGCATCTTGCAGATCTGGCTCGATTGTCACTGATTTTTGCTTCATGTTGTTGACAGTTGGCTTATGCTGTGAGCGACAGCAGTTCTGCCACACTCTTGTTGCTGGCATGTGCTTTGAGTATTAGCATGACCCTCATTTTAGGGTTTCTGTGAACTTGTCCTTTTGTCAGGGTTAGTTCACTTAAAAACCGGATAATTCAATTCATAAATCCACTTAACCAGGCACATATTAACCACCATGCCCATGACAGTCTGAAAGCAAATAAACAAATGAAAGCGCCACCATCACCTCCTTCACTTGCTCAGATTGCTTGTCTGGGGACACTGTTGCAGACTGAATGTGTTCCTCCAAACTGCATGTGTGGAAATCCTAGCCACCAGTATGACAATGTTAGGAGGCAGGGTTTTCAGAAGGCTCACCCTTATGAATGGGATTAATGTCCTTATAAATGTGATCCCAAAGATCTCCCTCACCCCTTCTGCCATGTGAGGACACAGTGAAGAGATGGCAGCTATGTAGCAGAAGACAGGCCTTTTCCAAACACTGAATCGGTTGGTGGCTTTATGTTGGGCTTCCCAGCCTCCAGAACTGTGAGTGATAAAATCTCGTTGTTTGAGCCACCCAGTTGTTTGTTACAGCAATCTAAATGGACCAAAGCAGATACGACTATTCTATACATGTAGAACAGTATGCTATTTTGAGAGCCTTCCTTAGAATACACCCCATAACTCAAAAACAAAATAAAACAAACCCCTAATTTATTCTAATTTAATGGCTTATGGTAAGGGAATTCTTCCTTCCAGTAACTTGTGAGCTGTGTTCTGCACTCCGTTTGTTCCTCACAACATTCTGTAGTCGTCACATTCCCTAGCACATAGCCTTGCCTTCTACTTCAAACAGGAAATAGAGCTCATCCTACAGAAAGCCTCTAAATTCTCACCGCTTTTCCTCCTACCCCGAACAATCACATCTACCCTTCCTTCCTGTCTTAGGGAAAGGTGTGTTCTCCCTTTGACAAAAATAATAATCTTAATGTTTCCAAAAAGCACATACAATTTCTCTTCGGTTGTTAAGGGCTTTTTCAAGTGTACAGCTGAGTAATGTCCTTGAAACTTTGGAAACCAGTTTTCTATTTTTTTCTCATTTCTATTGTTTTTCAGCATCTGCCTACCTTGAACTGTATTGTGTTCTGTAAGGTGATATCATGTCCTGTACTAAAGATACATCATGCTAAACAATAAAAAGTTCCAACTAGAGCTTTAGTTATAATGACATCATTCGACATGTCAGAGTTGGATTGGAGTCTGTAGAGAATTAGTTTCCTACGCTTTTCTGGCTGTTCATCGTCCTGCTCTTAAAGCCTTGGTGCTGACCCAGACTTGAGACCACGGAGACCGTCACTTTCTCTTTCGCTTTCCACACTGAGTGGAATAGAACGCACATGAATGGAAACAGCATTCCTTGTTTTTGGTTTCCTCTTAGCTGTACACATAGTGGAGCTGCCTTTGAAGAGTTAGTGCGAGAGAATCTTTCCTTTAATAAGACATTGACTTTAGTCACACAGTGACCTTGGTTTTCCTGGGGAGAGATTAGGGGGAATGAAATAAAATTCATTCTTCTTCATTTATCCCTGACGAATCAGCTCCTGATTGAGGTCAAGATTTTAGTTGGCAAGTCTTAGAGTCTCTTGTTAAAACTCTAATCACACACACATGACTGTTCAAGAGTCATGGTAGGTAAGGGGTCATGGTACAAAGGCCGACGTTGTTTCTGCTTTTTTCCTTCAAAGTATCTTGCACGTGGAAAGTGTATATCAACTGACTCTGTGTCAATGAAGCCACAATTGATGTGCCTTTTAGAATTCCCCCGAAGGAGTACCATCCAACTGAGACCCGTGGTTCTATGAAACAAAGTGTGACTAATATGATCTTAGAGGGCACAGTTAACGAGGCAACCGCTCTAGGTGATTTAGGGGTGAAAGACTCTGACGCAGTGTTGTTTTATAATCACTGTGACGTCAACTGATGTTCTGTAGATAGTGATGATGCATTTGAGAACCTGGCTGTTAAGGCTGAGAAGTGTGGGTGCTGATAAATTTAGGAATTGTTGTGATGAGACTAGCAGGGACTTGAGACATGAGAGGATACGAGTTAATCTCAATGGAAAGAGAGTGATTCAAGTTAATGTCCACTTGGGAGCAATCAATGGCTCGTGGTTAAACAGGCTCTCAGAGATTCAACTGTGCTGCAGTATGCTAACTGGGGAATTCTGTAATTCCAAATTCAACACAAGAACTTGAACATGGTCCCTTTTTAGTGGTCAGAGAGCCCTGCACTTAAAACCTGAGTAGTAATGCAGAAGCATTTCAGATGCCAGTGTTTCTTGCTCCAGATTTCAAGTTTTAAATATTTTTGCTTCGGTCTTTTATTTGAATTGTTGATGTCGATCATACACATATTAAACTTTTTTTTTTTACCTTGTGCGTGTGTGTGCCAATAGAACCAGGTGACAGTTAATCAAGTCCTACTTGTTTAGATAAAAAACTGGTTCATTGCAGTGGTTCCTTTTTTACTAGCAATGCTTTGGATAATGGAGCAGCACAGCACAAAGGGTGGCTACTTATAGAAGCTCTTTATGGCTCCGGGAGCAACAGTACACATGGTTAAGACACTCCAATTCCCTGCTTTGGGCTTTGTATGAGATCTTCCGTTAGGTTTTGCTTTAAAAATAACGCCAGCCCCAAATGCAGACTTGTGGTTTTTATACATCGAATGCATTTTACGGCAGTTTGGGGGTTATTCCCCTAACGGCGGCTGAAAAGTTGTGACTTAATCTAAGGTACAGTGTCTCCATGCTGGGAGTCTACACTCCAGTTAGCTCCGGAGAGGCCATGACCATTCTCCCTTTATGACAGGACTGAGGTTTATCTCAGTGTAGACAGCGTGCTGGGTATGGCCGGTACTCCTTCTTCCTACACCCCCTTTGATTTGTTGAGCCATCTTTTGGACAGAAGTGTTTGAACTTGCTGCTTTTCCTGTTTGTTCTTTGTTTTCCTCTGGGGCTCTTAGACCTCTTCGCATGCCTGGCCTGTGTGTGTGAATGCATCAAATAAACGTAGCGCCTGTGCTTACACTTATAGCCGTACTAAAAAGAAAATGAGTTGTAAGAAGTGTTACTTCTATGAGGGTCACGAATGCCCTGGACCTATTGTTCTTCTTATCACCCAGCAGCAACAGGTATGACTGCCATATCAGAAGAAAATTTGCCAACTCAGAGAAATGAATTTCCGAAAGACCCTTGGCTGGCTGTTGGCAACCTCCGCCACTGGTCTGGATCACACCCAATTCTTCTGCCTTCCAGACTGAAGTCTGCTTTCCTTAGCCATCATCTAGCTTCGTCCTCAGTAATACCCTCGGAAGGTGTTTTCTGGTTTTATAGAGAAAGAAGCCAATGACCAGAATAGTTCGTTGGTTAGTCCACATTCCAGTCAACGAGTGGCAGGGTTGGGCTTGAACCAGGGACGTTGACTCCACAGCTGGTGCACATCCTGGCCTTGAAGCTCTCTCTGTCGTCTTGATCACCTGCCTAATGTGAGGCAGGATGCTTGTTTCCTGCTTCTGATGCTTGTGCCTGATCTCTCTCTTCTGACTTTGTGTGAATCGCACCAGCTACTCCTTTGTATCTCCCAGCTGACCCTAAGGAGTCTTAGAACAGGAGGTGCAAGTACATCGTCTTATCTTAAATTTCAATGCTAATTATTTCGATTCGAATTCCACGAGAACGATTCCTAAGAAAGCTGTTCATTTCTGATGGAACTGTGGCCAAGTCTACTGCTGGTACTCAAAGTCTCTTCTCCTCCCCACGATACCTGCCTTGTGGATAGGGATAGCCATGGGGGCCAAATGGATTTGTGCCACCCTGGGCCTATCATCTAGGATAGCTAAGTGAGCTCACTTTCTCTTTCCCATGAGCTGTTTCCTGTCGCACAGACTCAACTGTGCAAGGGATGGTGGAGAATTTAGATGAAAGAAATAAAGTCCCTGCAGAATCTTGTGTAGCAGAGCTACCTGCGGGCCTGAAAATCTCACCTTGTATCTGAGAGGAATAACTACTTGTCTTAGTCTGTGCAGTGTTGCTACAAAGGAATACCTGAAGCTGGCAATGTCGAAGAAAACAGTTTTATTTGGCTCACAACTCTGTTGGCTGGAAGATGGGATATCTGGCGGGGGCCTCAGGCTGTTCCTCCTCATGGAGGATGGTAAAAGAAAGTCAGCAGGTGCAAGTGACATGGTGAGAGAGGAAGCATGGTGGAGGGAGGTGCCAGACTCCTTGTAACAACCAGACTTCTTGAGAGCAAATGCAGTGAGAACTCACTCTCTCCCTGCTTCAGGGAGAGCTGGCAGGTGGGCAGTTCTTCTCCTGGTCTCAGGTCAATGGATGGCTCGACCGGAGTGAGATGACCTAAGATGGCTCCTCTTAGGACTCACGCTGCCTGGATCTGGGTCTCTCTCTCCAGATGATCTCTCATCTTCCAGGAAGCCAGCTCAGACTTCTTTACACAGGTGTCACAGCAGCAGAAGGAGGCTCAGTGGCTGATGCCAGCCCCTGGAAGCCCTGCCTTTGTAGGCCCCGTTTTTCTTGTCGAAGCAAGTCACAGGGCCAGCTTTGTGAGAAGAGCTTTGTTGGGCAGAGAGGCTGTGTGGGAGAGGTTAGGGGTATCATGGTGGCCCTCTCAGCAGACTTTCTACTGCAAGAGAGAAAAGGAGGATGACAAGGTTAGAAGTAACCAGGGCCTGGTGATGCAGGTCCTTGAGAGACTCTGTCAAGGCACCTTCTTCAGGTTTTGGCCAACTTTATGATGGAATCTCCAAGATTAATTGAAAATGGGTGTCCTGAGCGAATCCTATGCATCAGGGAATTGACTAGCTGCAGACTAGAAGCCTGCCACGACAGAAAAGATAGCATAACCTGTATGTATTTGGGCTCACTCTGCAGGCACCAGGCAAGACTCTCTATCCTTTGCGGCACTTAATCCAGAGCAGCACTGCAGAATGAGGACACGGATGGCCAGAGAGGGTAGGAGGCTTCACAGATGGCCGCGATTTCAATCCAGCTGACTAGAGAGTCTGAGTCCCGTGAGACCTCTGAGACCCTCTGTGGCTGCTGAGATCCCCACATGGCCCACAACTTCCAGAAGGCATGAAGTCAGAGGCATCACCCTGGGAATACTCTCCACAGAGAGAAAGGAACTCCTAAAAATAACCGGGAGAGATTCTCGAGGAAGAGCCAAGAGGCGGCCCTCCAGTACTTTTACTAATATGGACTTTCTTGGTCGCCAGGAAGTACTTTGTTTCACAAACAGCTGGTGCTTTTCCAGGAGGAGACTTGGGCTGTCAGCCACTCGCATCGCACATAAGACGCATGGCTCCTGCGGGGGGAGGGAGGCCTCCGGAACCACCAGGCAGGCTTCCTCATTCCTCCCGGTGGCAGATTGTCATGCCTGGGGCAAGAGGACAGGCAGACCTGCAGGAGGGGGCTTCCACCTCTTCCTTTCCTCACGCTGGAATTGTGGCTGTGGGGCAAGCATCTGAAAACACTGATCAGAGACTGGACACACTGGCCCAGGACAAGGATTTGTCCTACGAGCAAATTTTGAGCTTGCCTAGTTGGAGTTCACCAGCATTTACAATCGTGGATTCATGTTTTCACAGGTAACAAGCTGGAGGTGAAGAGCAGACACTGGACATGTGGCAATGAGCAACACACATGTTGTTCTGAAAACCAGCTAGCTTTTAGTAAGTGCTCACTACATAGAAGACACCATTCTTAGCATTTCACACGTATTAAAGCATTGAAGCTTCATGAGGGCCCTGAGGAATAAGTACTATTATTTTCTCTGCTCTGCATTTGAAGAAACCGAGGCTCGGAGAGGTGAAGCTGCTCAGTGTTACAAGCTAGAAAAGGCTGGATTTAACTTTAGAGGGGCCACGGTTTCCTTCTCAAACGGGTGGATGAGGGTCTGTGTGTTTCCTGTGTGTGCATGTGTGAGGTTGCAAACATGAATGCTTTCATGTGTGTGTGTGTGTGTGTGTGTGTGTGTTTCTGGCAGGCATGCGTTTGCCTGCATACCTTCCTCAGAACTGCGCTCGCTTTTCCATCCTCAGAGGCCATTTGTCCTTGGACGCCAGTGCTTCATTTCTCACTTGCCGTTTCTTATCAGCCTGCAGTCCCGGGAAAGCTATTTCCCTTGAAAGATGGATGTGGACAGAGCTTTGGGGTAGAGTTCTGTTTCCACACGCCCCACTATAGACTGTGTGCCGCAGATTTGTGTGTGTGTCGTGGTCAAGGCACCAGGCCCTGCTCTGAGCCTGGTTTGTAGACTGGGTTATCTTTTAGCTTACTTTCAGATTTAATTTCTATGATAGGCATTATAAAACACACTTCTTTCTGCAGAGAGCTGCTAAAGGTAAGCAATATAGTCTAGGTATCTGAAAAAGAACCAAATATTTGTGCGCATGAAGGCATATGAGCATCCTCGTTTACTCTGCATGCATATTTAATATTACGTTTAGACCTTATCTTACTTGGTAGCGAGAACTTATCTTTTTAAAAGAGATTAAAAAATCATTTATGTTTAAAGAAAAAAATGCACCAAGTCAGAATCCACCATGTAATGTAGCTTAGCTTGGCTACTATTTAAATTTTTAATATGCATGAAGAATTATTTGCTTAAAATTCATAATACAAGCAAGGTTTGGCGGTTACATACAGTACGTTAAAGACAACACTTTTGTGTTCTTCAGCATAAACCTTTTATCCGAGTCAATGTTGTTAATAAGAGTGTGGAATTGGTTGCTCCTTCACTTCTTGCCGGTTTTTGACAGTTCAAATGACTAGATGTGCAGTTACTCGAAAGAACTGACACGATGGTTGTTTAAAATGTATAAGCCAAAATGTTTACGCTTTAGACTGTTTACTATCCTGCTCCATATTCCCATTAGTACCTTCCGTACATTCACCTCGAAATGCTTTGCTGGCTCTATTTTGAATACAGGTGCTCCTCAACTTATGATGGGCTCACATCCCAAGAAACCCATCATTAGTTGAAACTGCTGTAAGTCATTTTGTACCCTGATACACTCATCATAAAGTGAAGAAGTTGAACTCTTGTAACCCAAGGACTGTCTGCATCTTGTTTTTTGCCTGTTTTTAAATTCCATTTTTAGTTGACAAGTAATAATTGTGTACATTTATTATCTGTCTTTCCCAACAAACCCTGTGATTACTCCCAGATATCAGTGACCTGGCACCCCGCTTCCAGAAACTGTGAGGCTCAGGGGGCTTGTGTCTTCCTGGACCCCAGAATTTGCTCCGACTTTTTGGTTCCCTTTGTTTGGGGTGACTTGGCACCTTCTTTTTTTCTGGAAGAGATTATATATAATTGGTGTTGATTTTTATTTAGGAGTTCGGTAGCATTCTCCATGGAAATAATCTGTGCCTAGAGATTATCTTTCAGGGACCCTTTTAGTTACAAATGGAATTTCCTTGATCGTTCTAGAACTATTCAAATTACACGTTTCATAGGGGTGAGTTGTAGTAGTTGATGCTTTTCAAGAGAATTTGTCCATTTCATTCAAGTTGTCAAATATCTTCAGTTTACGCCTTTAGCTGAACTGATCCACCAGCAAACACATTTTGAGCTCCTTCTTTGCTCAAGGCTCAGAGCGGGTGCTATGGGGCACAAGAAGCTGAGTTAGTTTGGTGCTGCTGCCCAAGGAGGGTCCTCCAGACTTTGTGGGTCAAACAACAGAAGTTTATTCCCTCACAGGTCTGGGGGCTGGAAGTCCAAGATCAAAGTGTCAGCAGGCGTGGTCCCTTCGGAGGCCTCTCTCCTCGGCTTGCAGATGGCGGTCTTCTCCTTGTCTTCACACGGTCTTCCCTCGGCGACTGTCTTCCAGTCTCCTTTTTTCTACAGAAACTAGTCACATTGGATGAGGACCCACCTTAACGACCTCGTCTTATTTTAATTATCTTTGTCAAGATTCTGCCTCCAAATGCAAGCACACCATTAAGGGCTGGGGATTAATGCATCAACGTGTGAGTTTTTAGGGGACACAGTTCAGCTCATAACTGAAGCCTAAGGCATGACCACTGCCCTCAGTTCTGAGAGCGAGTGAGATAGATGGTGCCGACAGAGAGCTCAGCACCGCACTTGACACTCGCCTGCCTTCTGTCCCCGGATTCAGAGAAGGGCAGCTAGGCACGAGCCACCAGCAGAGGCGGGCTGGCAGAACCAGACGTTACGCTGGGTGGCCAAGGGAGGTTGGGCCAGCCTGCAGGAAGGGATGCCTTCGCACTCTGGTTCTGCTCTACCTCTTGCTCGACGCAAGTAGGGTATTCTCGTGCCCCACAAAGGGAGACTGAGTCCCCGGGATGTGGTCTGTGCACTGGGATCGCTACAGGCTTCTTAGAGCCCACAGTCGTCCATGTGCTCCCAAGGATATTTCATAACTCTTTAAATGGTTGATGGGCTTTTCCTGCTTTCTTAAAGGCAGCTGATTCTTTTAAAGAAATAGAAGACAAATGATACATTGCAACGGATCCTTTTGTTGAGAATTCATATATCCTGAGGATAGGTTCTTAATGCTGTTTGTTTGCTTGATTTTTACATTTAATATAACTTAGCAATTGAATTTATTGACCTCAAAAATCCATGTAAACCAAAGCCCCAAGCTCCAAGTATGAGATGCCTTTTTTCTTTCTTTCCTTTTTGCTTCTTACCCCCAACACATACACATTATCTATTGGACTCAAAAAGTCTAGTGAAGTCTCTGAGCAGCAGTTGGTAGGGAAAAAATAGCAGCATAAAAGCCTCCTTCCAGACGTGTTTAGCAAACGCGTTCTTATTTTAATCTTTCATTCTGATTTATTGAAGCATTCAAAGTTTGTCCCAGAGATCCTTCCCAGCAACCCCAGCCTTGGAGATAAATATCCTGGCTGACTCTGAGCTGCATTGGACCATCTATTTGTGGCTGGTTTTTGCTGCACCCCCAAGGAAATAGGAGCACTGTGTATTCTAGGGAAAAAAAACACTCCTTTCAAACAGCCCTTCTTTGGGCGGCGGTGTGTGTGTGTGCCCTGCGAGCGGTCCTCCGTGGCAGCGAACAGAGTGGCTTTCTGTGGAGCCGCCGCTCCCGTCTCGGCCGCCGACTCGCTGTCTGTGCAGGGAATTCCTGTTCCTGGCCCAAACCCACAGGCCTCGCACACACTCTCTTTTTCTTGCTTGGATAAGGATCTGTGCTCTGGAGACTTCCATGGAGCCCAGAAAGAAAGAAAAAAAAGTAAAACAGAGAGACAGAGAGAGAAAGAGAGAGAGAGAGAGAGAGGGAAGGGGCGGGGGGGGGGGGGGGGGGCCGGGGGGTGTATGTTTTTTTAAAAACCCCAGATGGAAAATTAAAATTTGTATTTTTGAAAAAGAATTTAACCGG
>CAUYQG010131314.1:0-35667 GCA_963574415.1 Tarsius wallacei
CCGGCTAATTTTTTTGATTTATTGTAGAGATGAGGTCTCGCCAAGTTGCCCAGGCGGGTCTCGAACCCGCGGGCTCAGGCAATCCACTCACCTCAGCCTCCCAAAGCGTGGGATTACAGGCTGAGCCACCGAGCCCGGCTAGAAAATTCATTTTTAAATTGCCACAGTGGTTGGTAACTTAAAAGATATTAAATAGTGATGTCAAGGCTTGTATTTCTTTGGAAATAAACAAGTATTTTACTGGTCTCAGAAATATTCAGGCCCCTTACCAACAACTGTAGTGTTGGACCTTGTCTTATTTATCTTTGAATTCCCAATGCTTAGCCATGGTTGGTGGGTGAGTGAGTGAAGGATTGAGTGAATAAATGAATGAATGCCATGTTGCCCAAAGGTGTGATCCTTGGCGAGAAATGTGAGATGCCCGCAGCTTACAATCTGATTCAAAACTCAAGAAGGGAGGTGGTAAGGAAGTGAAACATGGAATTTTCCAGAGCAATGCCAGAAAGGACTAAGTAAGGACTGTTTGATCTGCACTGTGATCATAGGGTAAAAGACTTTGCTCTCCTTTGTTTTATTCTTCTCCACGTTCAAGAACCTGTCCTATATAGGTCTTATGTTCTCAACACTCACTGAAAACCCATACCCCCCACCCCTGAAAAAAACTGGGTCATGTATCTCTTGAATATTTAATATAATGTCCTACATTTTGTGCCTGGACAGAAACTGCTACTCACTTATAGATGTCACTCAGACCACAGACATACTGTCATTCACTGAAGATTCAGTATCTTTAGTTATATTTGATCTTGGGGGCTGTTTGCATCTCTACTTCTTCTACCCTTGCCTGTTTGGCATTTGTTATTGAGTCATTCAGTATTTTCTATTAACTAAGGATTCTCTTGACTAAGACTTGAAAATAAGTAAGACATAGACTCTATATTTAAAGTTTATTCCTCAATCCACTTGGGAAGACAGAATTAAATAGTCAGTGATAGCTTCTGTCTATCCCTATCTTTTTGCATCACTACCATCAACCCCCACCACTGTCATGTTTTGATTTTCTTTTTTTTTGAGTTGGAGTCTCACTCTGTCTCCCAGACTGGAGTGCAGTGGCCGCTCCCGGCCACCGCAGCCTCGACCTGCTGGGCTCTGGCGATCCTTCCACCTCAGCCTTCCGAGTAGCCGGAATTACAGGCATGTGCTACTACGCCCGGCTGATTTTTGATTTATTGTAGAGATGAGGTCTCGCCAAGTTGCCCAGGCGGGTCTCGAACCCGCGGGCTCAGGCAATCCACTCACCTCAGCCTCCCAAAGGCACGGGATTACAGGCTGAGCCAGCGAGCCCAGCTGTTTTGATTTTCTATTGCAAACTTTGCCAGATTCAATTTTTTTTATTATGGTATGAAAACTTATACCTTGAAGTTTAGCATCTTAACCATTTTTAAGTATATAATACAGTCATACAGATGTATATTATCATGTAACCAATCTCTAGAACTTGTTCATCATGCAAAATTGAAACACTGTAACCATTAAACAACTCCCAATCCTCCCCAACCCCAGCCCCTGGTAATCACATTCTACTTTGTGTTTCTATGAGTTTTACTACTCTGGATTCCGTATGTAAGTAGAATCATATAGTCATTGTTCTTTTGTGACTGGCTTATGTTACTTAGTATAATGTCCTCAAGATTTATCTATGTTGTAGCATACGATGGATTTTCTTTTTTTTTTTTTCACTGTATATATGTACTATTTATGCATCCACTTATCCATCGATGGACATTTAAGTTGCCTCCATCCTTTTGACTATTATAATGTAAATAATGCTCCAGTGAACATGGATGTGCAAATATCTCTTAGAATTTCTGTTTTCAATTCTTTGGAATATATACCAGGAAGTGGAATTGCTGGATTATATGGCAATTCTATTTTATTCGTACTGTTTCCTGTAGTAGCTGTACCATTTAACATTCCTACCAGCATTGCACCAGTGTTCCAATCTTTGCACAACCTTGCCAGCACTTGTTCTTTTCTTTTAGGTTTTTGTATGTTTGATGTTTTTGTTTTTAGTGGCCATTCTAATGGTTGTCAGGTGGTATACCATTGTGGTTTTAATTGCATTTCTCTGATGATTAATGATGTTGAGCATCTTTACATATGCTTGTCAGCCATTTGTATATATTCTTTGGATAAATATCTATTCAAGCCCATTGACCATTTTTGGGGTTTTTTTGAGTTGGAGTCTCACTCTGTCGCCCAGACTGGTGTGCAGTGGCACATTCCCGGCCACCGCAGCCTCGACCTGCTGGGCTCCGGCGATCCTTCCACCTCAGCCTTCCAAGTAGCTGGAACTACAGGTGCGCACTACCATACCCAGCTAATTTTTTGATTTATTGTAGAGATGAGATCTCACCAAGTTTCCCAGGCGGGTCTTGAACCCGCGGACTCAGGCAATCCACTCACCTCGGTCTCCCAAAGTGCAGAATTACAGGCTGAGCCACCGAGCCCGCCCCAATGACCATTTTTTAATAGTATTATTTGTCGTTGTTGAGCAGTCGGAGCTCATTACATATTCAAATATATTTTAATCCTTATCATATATATGATAAATATTTTATTCCATTTTGTAGGTTGCCTTTCACTCTGTTGTTTCCGTTGCAGTTTTAAGTTTGATGTAGTCCTCTTTGTCTACTTTTGCCTTCACACTGTTATAGCTAAGAAATAATTGCTAAATCCAGTGTCATGAAGCTTCTCCCTCTTGAGGTAGTTTTATAGTTTCAGGCTGATATTTAGGTTAATCCATTTTGAGTTTATTTTTGCACATGGTTTAAGGTAAAGATCCAACTTCATTGTTTTACATGTGGCTATCCAGTTTTCCCAGAACTGTTTGTTGAAGAGGCTATTCTCAAATTATTTTTTAAAAGAAAAACCAAAACACCTTGTTTTTGGTTTTGTTTTGTTTTTTGGTTTTGTTTTAGATATAGAGTCTTGCTCTGTCACCCAGGTTGGAGTGTCATGGCACAATCATGGCTCACTATAGCCTCAAACTCCTAGCCTCAAGCAATCCTCCCACCTCAGCCTCCCAAGTAGCTGGGACTACAGGCATATGCCACCACACCCAGCTAGTCTCCTTTCCTTCCTTCCTTCCTTCCTTCCTTCTTCCCTTCCTTCCTTCCTTTCTTTTTTGTGGTAGAGATGGGGTTTCACCATGCTTCCTAGGCTGGTCTGGAACTCCTAGCCTCAAGCAAGCCTCCCGCCTTGACCTTCCAAATTGCTGGGATTACAGGTATGAGACACCACAGCTGGCCTGTAATACCTTGTTCTTTCTATAGCTAAGTGCCACAAAATTATTGTTGTATGCAGAGGCAATCAATGAATATGCAGCCAAAAATGTAGGAAAATAAGAATTTTAGAGTCTTTTTGAATAGTTAATTAGTAAAAAAAACTACATTATTTTTCTGGATTATGTGATATTTATGGTGTTTGTCAGTGTCTAACAGTATGTAATTTTAATGATGTCTTCATTCTAAGTAAAAATTACTATCATACTTAAGTTGTATCTTAATTTTGTCTTTTTTCTCAGAGTGAGCACCCAATATTGCATAAGCTTTACAAACCCTTCCAGATGCATTAAGTTTTGTATCAATTTTGCCTTTTGTTTCCTGATATCCACTTCTATCTGGACTTGCCCTTAATACCTGAAATGAAGCGTTGTCCCTTCACTATCCAGCTGGGGAGTGCCTTTGTCTCACTTTGTATTAGTGTCTTCTATGCCTTCCTATGCCCCAAGTATTCATCTTCCTTGGCTTACTTCCTCATTTTGGAGGATTCCATCCTTCTATAGCTTCCATTTCTAGTGATCTTTATTACTTTGTATAGACCTGAGTTTTAATTTTCCTTCACCCTGAAGTTTTCCTTTAATGTTTCTTGAAATCTCAGTGTGCTAACTAGAATTATCTCAGTCTGAAAGTGTCTATTTTACCTCTATTTGAAAGGTTATATTTGCTGCATATAGCATTTTTTAAAAATCATAGCAGTTTACAGATGTCATTCTGGCTTACATTGATTCTGACAAGAAGTTAACAGTTATTCTTTATTCTCTGTGTAATATATCTTTTTACCTCTGGCTACTTTTTAAAAATTTGTTTTATCTGTTTTTAGCTTCGTGATGATGATATGCTCTGGATTGGTTTTATTTATGTATATCCTATTTTATAGTTTGTTAAGCTTCTTGGAACTATGAGTTTATCATTTTCATCAAATTTGACATTCTTCTGGCCATTATTTTTTTCAAATATTTGTTATGTCTAGCCCTCTCTCTATAACTCCAGTGTTACGTATTAGACCACTAATGTTGTCCCTATGGTTCTGTTCTTTTTTTTTTTTTCTTGTTTAAGTTTTATTTTTTTCTGTGCTGTAGTTTAGATAGTTTCTATTGCTGTATTTTCAAGTGTATAGGTCTCTGTAATGTTTAATCTGTTGTCAAGTCTAGTGAATTTTTCATTTTTGGAAATTGTGTTTGGTTCTTTTTTTGTATCTCCCATTTCCTGTCTTCATTATGTTCATATTTTCTTTCAAATCTTTGAACGTGTTTTAAATAGGTATTTGAACTTCATTCTATAAAAAACCTACAGCCAACATCAAACATAATGAAGATTGAAAGTGTTCCCCTTTCAAAACAAAGATGTCCACTCTCGCCACTTCTATTCAGCCATGTACTAGAGGTCCTTGTCTAGTGCAATAGGGAAAATAAAGAAACCAAAAGCATCCCAATTGCAATAGAAGAAGTAAAACTGTTTTTAGTCATAGATATCATGATTGTCTATGTAGAAAATCTTATGAAATCTCATTTTGAAAATCTACTATAACTAATAAGGAATTTAGTCGAGTGAGAACATGAGATCAATTTATAAAAATGAACTGAATATCTATGTACTATCAACAAGTAATCTGAAATTGAAATTGAAAAAAATGATACCATTTATAATAACACAAATAACATAAGTCTTGAGTTGAAGTGTATAGAATAAAGGATTCATTATAAGGATTAGAGCTATATATGACCTTACGTGATTGTCAGTGCTGTTGAAGAAGTCCGTTGTTCTTGAGTCTCTTGGTGGGCCTGAATGTAGCAGGGCTGAAGTCAGGAGGAAATCTCAGTGTAAAATAGCAGAGGGAAAGGACAAACTGGAACATGTGTTTTTCTCAGTCTTTAGCCTTGATAAAATGGTGGACTTACCTGCAGAAGTTGCTGACACTCTTCACTACAGGGCTACACAGGTACTGGCCCAGGATTCAGAGACTCTGAAGGAGAGTATCTCATGAGAGCTGGGGGCTATGTAGGCCTGCAGGTTGACCAGGCACATCAGCAGCAGTGAGCACAAGCTACAACAGCACCATGTGCTCTACATTTAGCCTTCAGAGCATAATGGTTGCTGCTGTCCTTCCACCTGTCAAATCTCAGAGAAATTGTTCTTAGGCTCAACCCCCAGCTCATAATCATACAGGGAAATGAATTATCAGAATTGCAGTTCCAGATTAGCTAAATTGATACAGTACAAAGTCACTACAATATTTAATTGTTTTCTGATGGCCTTAGGCACAAGGCCTTATAAAAGGCAACCCATTCTGCAAAATTGCAGGATAGAATATCAGTATATAAGAATCACTTGTATTTCTATACAGCAGCAATAAGCAAACTACCAATGAAGTTAGAAAACCAATTCCATTTTCAATAGAATCAAAAGAGTAAAGTACCTAGGAATAAATTTAACAAAATAAGTACAAACTGTCTATCCTACAAATACAAAACATTGAGATAGATTAGAGAAGACCTAAATAAATGGAAAGATATTCCATGTTCAGATCAGAAGACAATATTGTTGAAATGACAGTGCTTTCAAATTTGATTTGTAGATTCAACACAATCCCTATCAAAATTTCTGATGACTTTTTTGCAGAAATTGACAAGCTGATCCTAAAATTTCTATATAAATTTAAGCGATGCAGCAAAGCTAAAGCAATCTTGAGAAAGAACAAAGTTGGAGGCCTCAGCTTCTCAATTTCAAAATTTACTGCTAAGCTACAATAATCAGGACAATAATAGACATATGGAATAGAATTGAGAATCCAAAAATAGCACATTTACAGTCAAGTGATTTTTGAACATGAGTGCCAAGATGATTCTATGGGGAAAGAATAGTCTTTCAACAAGTGGTAATGGGATAACTGAATGTCTACATGCAAAAGAATGAAGTTTGACCCAACTTTACACCATATATAAAAATTAACTCAAAATGGATCAAAGACCCTAAAGGCGAGAGGTGAAGCTACAAAACTCTTAGAAGAAAACATAAGTATAAATCTTTGTGACCATGGATTAGGCATTGATATGAAACCAAAGGCACATACAACAAGAAAAAATGTATAAACTGGACACCATCAAAATGGAAAGCATTCAGGCATCTAAGAACAACATCAAGAATGTGGAACGATTACTGATTGAATGGAAGAAATTTTTTGCAAATCATATATCTGATAAGGGACTTGTATATAGAATACATAAATAGCTACTATAACTCAATAATATAACGCAAATAATTCAATTAAAAATGGGCAAAGGATCTGAATAGACAGTTCTCCAAAAAAGATATACAAATGGCCAGTAATCACGTGAAAAGATGTTCAACATCATTAACCATTAGGTATATCCAACTTAAAACTAGTCGACACCCAGTAAGATGGCTATAATAGATAAGATTGATAATAACAAGTGTTGATAACAATGTGGGAAAGTTGTAACCCTCATATACTGCTGGAGGGAATGTAAAATGATGCAGCTTCTTTGGCAAACTGGCAATTTCTCAAATGGTTAAACAGAGTTACCATATTATTCAGTAGTTCCACACCTAGATATATACCCAAGAGAAATGAAAACATGTCCACAGCCGGGCTCGGTGGCTCAGCCTGTAATCCCGTGCTCTGGGAGGCTGAGGTGAGTGAATTGCCTGAGCCCGCGGGTTTGTGATCCGCCTGGGTAACTTGGCGAGACCTCATCTCTACAATAAAAATCAAAAAAACTAGCCGGGCGTGGTAGCGCGCACCTGTAGTTCCAGCTACTTGGAAGGCTGAGGTGGAAGGATCGCCGGAGCCCAGCAGGTAGAGGCTGCGGTGGCCGGGAGTGGCCACTGCACTCCAGTCTGGGCGACACAGTGAGACTCCAACTCAAAAAAAAAAAAGAAAACATGTCCACAGGAAAACTTTATTTGTACATAAATTTTCATAGCAGCATTATTCATAATAGCCAAAAAGTGGAAACAAATGTCTATCAACTGTTGAATGGCTATCCCCAAAGGAATTGAAAACAGGAACAGATGCTTATACATCAGTGTTCATTGCAGCAGTATCCACAATAGCCAGAAGATGGAAACAATCCAGGTGTTCATCTACAGATTAGTGGGTAAACAAAATATGGTATGTTCATGCAATGGAATGTTATTCCATAAAAAGGAATGAGGTTTTCATACATGCTACGGTATAGATGAACCTTGAAAACATTCATGACTGGAAGAACCAGTCAGTATGGTTCCATTTATATGAAATGTCCAGAATAGGCAAATCTATAGAGACAGAAAGTAGATTAGTGGTTGCCTAGGACTTGGGGTATCGGGAGGTCAGAAGGTGATAGCTAAGGGGTACAGGGTTTCTTTTTAGCGTTATCAGAATCTTCTAAGTTATATTGTGGTGTATGGTTGCACAATTCTTTGAATGCACTAAAAGCCATTGAATTGTACCCTTTAAATAGGTGAACTGTATTGTAGATAAACTATATCTCAATAAATCTGCATGCATTTTTTTTTAAAGGCAACCTAGGCCTGATACACAGAATAGAAGTTCCTGCTTATATCTTCTCTTTTCCTCAGTGATTTTTTTTGTGGGCAGGTGTTTGAGCAGACAGGGAGTTCCATTCCAGTCATTATTATTTGAGTTCTTCTTGAATGGCAGCTTCTGCTTAGCCTGTGGTGGCTGAGAGATTCAATAGCCACTGTTTACATTTTGCCAACTTTCCCCTTGGGCCTTAGCAGAGGATATTTTAAGAAAAACTGTGGTTCTAATTTTGATGTGGCCAATGTCTGTTCATTAGGCCCCATCACTACCATTGGGATAAGCATATGTTACTTTTAGTCTTAATCCCTTGGAGGACACAGAGTTGTTCAGTCCATCCTGGTATAAACCACAAACCATGTTTAAAGTGGTGCGCCAAGCCATTGGGCCTCAATGGTGAGGTGGCAGTGGTTCCTCTGCTTAAGTAAAAAAAAAAAAAAAAAAAAAAGCCAGGCAGGTAACCACAAGCCGTGTTGGGCTTGGCTGCTGCAGGCCAACTGGATGACTGTGGCAGTACAAGTTTTACTAAACCTCCTCTGGCTTACCCAGTCTCCCGCTCCAGGTCTCTCTGTACATTAACTCTTTTTTCCCCTTAACCCTTTTCCTTCTGAATCTACATTAACTCATTATTTAGCTTGGCTGCAGACCTATAAGTACTTTCCTTTAGTTAAATGTTCATCTCTTGGCTAATTATCTCCCTACTGTCAGCAGAACTCAAGAAATCCTCTAGTTCAATGAAGAGTAGAGTTGTAAGGTACATAAGAACTCTTATAGTCCAAACCCCCTACTTTATACTTGAAGACCCTGATGCCCAAAGAAAGAATTATTATGCCAAAATTACCTAGGAATTTGGGATTGTGCTAGGATTGGTACCATTATCCCCCTACTCCTGGTTCTGTGTTCTTTCTACTTTTGAATGAAGAAAGATACACGATGCAGAAAGAAGGATTCTGAGAAAGTTCCAACCACTTGCAGGTCTCTGTGTGATAGATATAGGATAAATGCTAGTCCACCTCAAAGGCAGTCATAATTTTTGTTTGTTTGTTTTAGACACAGGGTCTTGCTCTGACTCTCAAGATGGAGTGCAGTGGTTTGATTGTAGATCATTGTGGCCTCGAATTCCTGGGCTCAATCAATCCTCCTGCCTCAGCCTTCTGAGTAGCTGGAATTACAGGTGCATACCGCCATGCCTGACTAATTTTTTAAATGTTGTAGAGATGGGGTCTTGCGATGTTGCCCAGGCTAGTCTCAAGCTCCTGACCTCAAGTGATACTTCCACCTTAGCCTCCCAAAGTGCTGGGATTTGCAGGTATTAGTCACTGTACCCAGCCAGGTATAGTTTCTTAAAATGTAAGAGGCTATTGGTTGCCACTGAATTCAGCTTGGGGAGGAGTCATCAGATTTGTCATTGGAAAGGAATGAGAGGTAGTTGACCTGGTACAAATAATATCTAATTTGGAATCAGGACCCAGGTTTGAGTCACAACTTTCCCACTTAAAGATTTCACATCTTGGCTATAATTTGTTTTCTGAGCTTCAATATATAGATCTATGTAACAGCAAGAAATAGCAGTACCTACCTTGGAATATGGTTGTACAGATTTCATGAAATAAATAATGGGTACAAAAGCTTCTTTTAGCTTGAAACAAAAGGTGCATTCACATGAAGAGATTGGCACTGTTGTGTGTGAATGTGCTCAGCAAGAAGTAGCCCCTCCAAGTATATTCTTATGATGGATTGGTGCTTAAATGAGCAGCACCAGGGCTAAGGGTACTGCCAGTTCCCTTCATACATGCCTGCTCATTTGGGAAGCAAAGATGGAGCCACCTGGGCATATCTGGACACTTAACAGGTTGAAGGCTTTCTTCAGCAACTTTCAACTCATCGGCTTGTCATATTCCCATGGTATCTCAGCTCTTTAGGAATTACATACCATGTGGTTAAAAAAGAAAATTAGGCAAAAAAATGGTATGTAGTGAAAAGACACCTACTCCTGTTCCTCACCTCTCCCCAAAGGTGATCATTATTACCAGTTTACTATGTATCATTCCAAAGAAATTCTGTGCATTCTTTTTTCTTTACCTCAAAAGAATACCCTGCAATGCACATGCTTTTCATATGTCAATATATCTTGGAAATTTTTTTCTTTTTTAGTATTTATAGAATTTCCTTATATATTTTTAGAAACAACCTGGTTTTCCATAATTTACTTAGCAACCCCTATTGTTGGACATAAATGGTTTTCAATCTTTTGTCATTATCAACAGTGCTAAAGTAAATATTTACATCTGTGGGCATTTGTGCAATATTTTCTGTATAATTAGTTTCTAGAAGTAGAATTCCCAGGTCAAGGAATATATGACCTGGGAATTTAATGTAATTTGATTATTTAGTGTCAAATTTTCCAGCGTAGTTACTATACTAACTTACACTCTCATCTACTGTACACACACACACACCACACACACACACCTACCTTTCTTCTTCTCTACACCTTGCTTCTCTACACCTTGCCAGTATAGTGTGTTATCAGATGTTTTGGTCTTTGCCAGTATAGTGTGTTATCAGTGTGTTATCAGATGTTTTGGTCTTTGCCAGTATAGTGTGTTATCAGATAGATTTGGTGTGTTTATTTCATTGTAGTTTCAGTTTGCATTTCTCTTTGACATTGAGCATCTTTTCACATATTTAAATGCCATATTTATTTTATTTACTTATTTATTTAATTATTTGTTCATGTCCTTTGCTGATTTTTATATTGGGTTCTTATCTTTTCATATTGATTTGAAGGAACTTTATTTATACTAGGCAAATTAGCTCTCTGTCATATATATTATGAGTGTCTTTCCAAATTTGTCAGTGTCTTTTAATATATTCATGATACAACTTTGTTTTTGCCATACAATTTTTAAAATTTTGTGTATTCAAACTTATTAGCAGTTTTAATAATTTCTGGGGTTTGTATCATACATAGCATAACTTTCTCCATTTATCTATTGTTAAAAAAATTCTTTGTTTTCATAATAAATCTTTTCTTCTCTGTTACTTCTGTTTTAGAAGACTGTTGCATACATAATAGATGTTTGAGAACTTTTTTTCTGTACAGCTATTTCAGTTTAGGCTGTTTTATGTAATAAAAGGAACACTGAATTTGAATTCAGAAGACCTCATTGACAACTATAACATACTCAAAGCAGTTACCTACTATGTACCTACTTCTTGGATTTTGGCAAATATCTAATAAGATCAAGTGAATTAATATGTAAGAAAGTCCTTTTTAAATGTGTAAAGGAATTATTTGGGACAATTTCTCAGGGAACACATTCATACATGCTTTTGTTTTTTTTCTCCCTAATTGGTCTCAGGTTTGAAATAAAATTTGTCTGTAGGAAAAAGCAAACCTCATAAATGTGAGATTTCCTTTATTGCCTCTTTGGGAATACCTTGCCAATGAGAAGGCTTTCCTGAGCCGTGGCTGGGAGTTGAAAAAGGAGGGGTAAATCAGGCCTCTGGTGAGAGGTTCTCCCCAAGTGTCCATTCTAGTAACCTTTAAGACTTAGCTGGTTGGGAAAAGTAGGCAGGACATTTGGATAATATTCAAGGACAGAGACCCCAGTTCATTTTTATTCTCAAAGAGTTCAAAGGCGAAATCTTCTGGGAACTAAAGTTGGTTTAGTTGGCTTACTCTAAGATAGATGTAACTTCCTGAATCAGTGAGGGAGCCTCCAAGACATGTTGAATGCCCAAGTTATAGAAAGTTATGTTTGGATTGGTCCTTGTTAATATAATAGAGGAGCTGGGTTGAATGAAAAAGAAGGAAGCCCATCAACACAGAGAATTATGGACCAAACCCATCCAGAATTCTCTATACTCATTTTGGGAGAATTGACATTATTTTTATTTCCATTCTAGTTTAATGAGTTGGCCAAATTATGTCATTCCTATTTCTGCCTACAATGTGAATTTTAGACATTTTTTATTGAGGTAATTATTTCATACAATGAGATGCACAGATCTTAAATGTGCAATTAAATCAGTTTTAACAAATTAAAAATATATATTTTTGCTGTAATTTTTCCCTCTTTAAAATTAAGAATAAAGCAGTCCGTGGCATCTTATATCTAAATAATACTATGATGTTGTGATGTTGTAATACTAGACGTTGGGATGATTCTTTTGCTCCACGTTGCTCCTTTATGTATTGAAAACATTCAGTGGTGCTATGACATTCAGTGGTGCTGCCTAGTTCTTTCAGAGACTTTACCATTTTATTTATGTGTTAATAAAATGTTACCATGTGTGCTGGAAAAGTACCAATGAATTCAGTTAGTTTTAGTTTTCTATGGTTGATCCACCAGACATTTATTAAGCACCCACTACATGCAGGTACTTTATATTTGTTTCATTCACCCTTCTGTTCCTACTTGTGGGGAGGAGAGGTGACAAAGGGATGGCCAAGGGAATTTAGAAGGATTTGTACCAAAAAGAGGTTGAAAAAGTAAGTTCATTTCTAAGCAGTTAGAACTTTAACTCACCCAGGCACCTTTGGTATTTTGATTTGAAGACCTGTTGACTCTGCTGCTGTTTCTGGGTTCCTTGCAGTTAGCAGTGCAGTCCTCGGCTGTATTTCTTTTCTCGGCTCTTTTTTTCTTTCTCCTGCTGTTTAGACTTCACTCAGACTGACTTCTCAACCTACTGGGCATCTGTTTGTGCCTCTAAAGCCATGCCAATTGCTGCAAAGGTAAAGAGAAAGGAAGGAATCCTCAGAAGAACTGTGCGGGTCTCTGATGAGAGCCCCCACTCACCAACAAGCGAGATTTTCCCAGGCATGGCGTAGCACAGTGACCTGAAGCCACTTCAGAAAGGGCAGCAGAAGCTTCCCCAACGCCTAGGTTATGCCTGTTACCTATTTGTTGAGTGCATGGATGAGTGAAGTTTTCAAACAAGTATCACCAAGACCCTCTCCTGGCTTCTGAAAGCTTTGTTGCCCTAAGTCCTTGTCCTCAGTCTCTATTCTGACCATTCTATGGTCCCTTTGCCTAACAACTGGTGCTGACCGTGGGGTCTCTTCTGCCCCCTAAAGATTCAAACCAGCTACCCTGAAATTGCCTCCACCTTGGTAGACCAGGGACCACAAAAATGAAAACTTACTACTTGAGAGCTGAATTGGGGTCCTTTGCTTTGCCTGTCCTCCTTGGTTGTGTTTTTTCATGATAAACTGCAGAAAGGGGAGAGGAAATAAATATAATAATTTAATGCATGGCAGAGTAGGTGCTAATAAATGTATATAAGAGAGAACTGAGTGTTACTTCTCCAAACTGTAGAGCCCCTATATCTGAAGACTTTGTTTTCTGCAGATTTTCAACAGGTGTCAGTTATATTTTCTTGGCCCTAATGTGAAAAGCCCTGCGTGCTTGGTTTGGTTTACCCATGGATCTAGACTAGAGAGGATTGATTCAGTAAAAATGTTTACTTCTCCAATTAAGCAGAATTAAAGTCTGGACTCAAACTGTCTTGGGCTGCGCTAGGCATAATTGAGATGCATGGGCTTTGTGTAAATAATGTACCTCTAATTGGCTTTGATTAAGTGCAAATTAGGATCACACTTCACTCCAATGTGATTTACATTCCTAAGCCCTTTTACTAACTGAAGTACTGTGGGTGGCCGATAAGGCTTGTTTATCCAGGAGACAAGAGACTAGGATCTAGGAGCTGAGGATCTGCAGTTTCCCAGAGGTAAAGAGCCTGCAGCTGAGACTCCCGTTTCTGACATCTTCCGTCTCTACTTTGGGTAAATCAACTTTAATCCTCTAAATTCTAGAGCTCCACCAGTTGCTTTTTGATTTTCAAGACTTGGGAAGCTTGTCTTTAAAACACACGCGCGTGCGCACACACACACACACACACGTTAAATGAATATTCGAGTGTGTCTTGTGAAACCTCAGACCTAAAACAGCACCAGGCTTTGGCTGTCAATATCATGACACCTTTTTACTCATTGACCAGAAACATTTCAGAAAGGAAACAACTGGTGGGAAGTTTTCTCCAAAGAGTTCCCAGTGTGTGGGTGTGAGTCAACAGACTGCTACAAAGTCGCTTAACTCTACACACATCTTCCTCTGGGATTGCTTTGCAGTTTTCAAAGGGTAGGTCTTTTGCAACTGGCCTTTGGTGAGCCTGCATGGGGGAATGAGAGGGGGGAGCAGGAGAATATGACACATTTCCTCTTGACTCTAAATTCTCTGAATCTGCATTTGAAAGTCATTGTAACCAGATGAAGCAGCTGGGTTTATATTGATGTGGCACTCCTGTGCTGGTAAAGACGGGCATGTGGAGAGGCCTCTGGTTAGTGGGAGCTTGGGAAGTGGGCAGCAGGATAGGAGTATGACATGGTGTTTATGACCCAGGAGGTCATAACAATTGGACCTAGAAGGGGTTTCTCCAGATTTTCTCACATTAGCATGCTGCTGCTTGGTGCCAGACCAAAAAACAACATGACAGAAAAGGGATTTTCACACCAACAGAGAGTGCTAACAGTGTGCCAGATCTGTGGGAATGCTGTTAGGAGGGGGTGAGTTAAATACTCACTTCACACCCTTGTGAAGGCATCTCCCAGGGCAGTCAGAGGAACTCCTTGAACAGGTCACCTTCAGAGAAGGTTGGACTGTAAATGTGTTTGGTCTCTAAACTCTGCCCTTGGCTTATCAGAGTGAGAAGGTAGCATATTTGGACAAATTACACTATAGAAATCCTGGCTGGAGGGAGGAAAGACAGAGAACTTTATCTAGGCCCTTTAAACTACATTTGTTTATTCATTCAGTAAACCTTTATGGGCCCCCTACTGGGTTAGACGTTAGAGATGTGACTAGGACTATGCCTTGGTCTTTACCCCCGAAGAGCTCTATCAAGTTGCTGAACAGATCTCTATAGAGATAAATTACAACCAAATGTGGGCTATGCTGCAGCAGAAAGGAGGGAGCATATGGTCCAGGCTGTCATGGGGAAAATTGTCTGCCATTCTGCGTTGGTTCAGAGCAGCTTGGCGTCTGCTTGAGGGCCACATGCATTCCAAAAAAGTGCACTTGTTACTCCTTTTACTTGAGTGGGGCCAGCCCGTGAGTTTCTGAAGGAAAAAACAGTATTACCAGCAACAATAAAATATTAACATTTGTTCAGTATGCATTATGCGCCAGGTACTGTCCTCAGTGCTTTTCTTCATTCATGTGATCTTCACAGCATTAGATAGGTACAATTATTATTCCTATTTTAAGAGGAGTAAACTGAAGCTTGGAGATTTTGAGTTAATTGCCAAAGATCCCACAGATGTGCAGGAATCCGACGTGGAGGAATTTTGACTCAAACTTGAGTCTCATATCTTTACAGCTCTACCTGTAACCACTACTACCCTGCATTAAGGTGTAATAGACTGAGTCCGAAGCACTGGGTCTGGTGCTGACTTTCTAGCCAACTGGCTGTGTGCTGTTGAGCAAGTCACTTCCTGTTTCTGCCTTCAGTTCCTTCTCTAAGTCCTCCATTAAATGAGGCACTCAGCCAGCTTCTTGAATCAAAGAAATTACATGGGGTGAGGACAGGGAAAGTTTAAGGTCTTCTACTGCTTGCTGTTGCTACTATCAGCTATGAATGCTGTGACCTTGACTTGCTATCTGCCAGCCCTAAAGTATGCAGTATTGATCTTCGTCAGTCTTACTTCTTGACCTGTGTGCTTGATTCCAGAAAGCCTCTTAAACTAAGGCTCTGTATCTTTCTTTGTCAGGAGTGGGCCAGGCAACAGGGGTCCAAGGTTATCGAGTACAAGGGTTTTGTTCTGGAGCCATCTCTTCGAAAGTTTGTCCTAGCTTTAGACCTGTATGCACTTTTTACCTCAGATCTCCAGTCAGTGCTTGTTTGCATTAAACGACGAAGTTCAGCCCAAGACCTTGACTTAAGTTCTCCTTCAGTCTTAGTGACTTGGGGGGAGTGCTTTCTTGTCTGATAGACATAGTGTCCACAAAATATGGCCAACCAGAGGACCAAGTCATTTCCCTGACAGTTTTAAATGCAGAGATGCCTAGAAGGGAGCTACCATCCCAAAGCCAATCCTCTCAACAGGCATTGTACCTAGTCTCATGGGAGAGGGTTGTACTGAGAACAACCAAATCCTGGTTAGGCCCAAATAGTGGCTGGTGTTTTGCAGGTATCTTGGTATTCAAGAGGGGGCCTTAGAAGATATCTGTCAACCAATAAAATGTTGAAAATGACCAGTCCTGTTCAGAAAGGGCCACACAGGCCTAATTGCCCTGCCTATGCACATTTCCTCTTGGGCAGGGTACAGTACAAGAGCACCTTCCTTCCCAACCCTTAGTCCACTTTGGAACAAGCTGTTTTAGAGTCTTAATGTTGTCTGATCCTTCTAATCATATTCTGGAACTTTGACTTTGACCTTGAGTTGTATTTCCAAGTACTAAGCATTACTTGGGAGAGAATGTACCACCATGACTCAGCTGGCTCATGCAAAGTGGTGGGGGTAGGGCAGGGGTGCTGATCCAGTAGATTCACACTCACTCATAGAAAGGGTCTTCTCTGCTGTCCATTTCCAAACTTCTTCAAATGGTTCCCATTTTTATTTTTAGCTTCTTTTTTGCTTTTTGCTTATAATTTCTCAGCATAAGATATAGATGTTTACTTCCATGTACATTACTGCAATATGAAACCACTCTGTCCTCTAAAAGCAAATAAACTGGCTTTAATGGCTGTGCTGTCAACTGGCAGCTAAAGGGTTAAAAGTTTTAGCAGGCAGACTGGCCAGCAGGAGTTAGTGGTGTGGAGTAAGAGGGACGCCAGGCTGTCTCTAAACTTTTTGGCCCTCCCCAAGTACAGAGATGAAGGAAGAGCCTCTATAAATCACTGGAGATTAGAGACCCTGTTCTTGCCGACTCCGCAGGGTTGCACTGCTTAATGTCAAAGCCTCACGTATTACTTTAACAGCACTCCTTTTCTTTATTAAATCCACTTTGAAATAAAAAAAAATGATGATCTTTCCAGTAAGGGGGAGAAGGCTAAAAGGATTTAGAAAGTATCTGCTATGTTACATTACAGAGACTAATAACTGTTTAGGGAGTGAGTAACATTTTTGCGCCATCTTAAGCCATAAAAATGAAAAGAGGTATAAAGGTCTGTTCCTTAGAATCAATTTGTTTTGAGTGTTTATTTTGCCCCATATCCTTGCCTTCAGGTTCCTTCAAAGTGTGAGCAAAGAAACTGGGAAGCTGGTGTGAGTACTAATGACCAAAAGGTCTGGGAACATTGTTCACTCTTTACTGAATTTCTCAGAAATTAGAGTGTTTACTTGGGTTTGCATGCATGAAGGGAGAGCGGTGGGGGAAAGAGTTCTACTTTTATACTTAAAAGAAAAAATGCAAACGTTGACTGTGTTCCTTTGGAGGCCAAAACTAAGCTTATCTCCTTCATCTGACTTTAATGAAGACATATTTTAAGCAGCTGCACCCATGTCAAATGTCATATTTTGGCTCAAAACTTCCACCTTCTGGGTGGGAGTTTTCTTAAAACTAAGAAGTTGGTAGTAATTATAAACTAATTGGGGAGCACTAAGCAAAAGTCTTATTGTCAGAAAACGTAAGTTAAAAACTAATATATATAGATGAAATAATAAGAGTGGCCATGACTTGATCACTGTTAAAGCTGGTGATGGGTTATATGGGGTTCATTTTACCATTCTCTCTGCTTATATATCTTGAAGTTTTTTTCATAATAGAAAACTAAATCAGTTTAAATAAAGTGCTTAGCACTTAGAAAAAAATAAACCAGTGTGAGCTAAAATAGTAAATCACCAATTGCAGCATTTTAGTTTATACTTTCAGAGGGATCTCAAGAAAAGCTGCACAGAAAATTTGGTGCCTTTAATTTGTTTACTACCCATTAGAGCCTGAAGGTCTTTCTGTTTTTTCCTTTATAATCCAATGGCCATTACTTAGCATTGTTTCAGGAAGGTAGGATTCCCTCATTAAAAACTCAGCAAAAGCCTTCAAAGTCTTAGAAACAAATGTGGTCAAGAGACTTTTTCAGTTTGCCCATTTTAGCCATGCACCACAAACCAAGTCCATTTTGTTTTCAGGGTTTCACTTGTTTATTCAGCAAACATTGGATGAATAACTACAGGCTGTCAGGCACTTTGCTGGCTGTTGGTGATTTAAAAAACAAAACAAAACAAACAAACAAACAAAAAACTGAATGACCAGTCCTCCACTCTGAAGAATTTTACAATCTTAAATGGATGGAGTTATATAAAATATTATATGCAAAGTTGCACAAAACCTTAAAAATAAAAGCCACTTTTAAATGTTGTTATTCTTGATATGGGAAAGGGAATTGAGCTTTCTTTCTGTAGCTCCCCGATTATGACTTGAAGGAGATTTGTGAGATTTGGGATGATCTAGGAACCCTTTTTGAGTTGATTCCTAGATTGGTATGATGTTGTTTCCATTTGCCTTTTGAAGTTTGGAAAGAGTTCACACCCTTAAAATTAGTTCATATTTGCCAGGGGAAAAAATGGCTTGTTTTGCATTGCTCCCCATCCAAGAGCTAAGGCTTTTTATTCTGACAAACAGCTTGAAGGTATCACCTCTGCAGACTCCTGACACAATGAATTGCGGTTCTTCATTTATGGCAGTTTGTGCTTCGTGTACGCTTTCATGTGTTTAGGATGGTTGCCCGTTTTTAAAGTAGCAGCTCTTAAAATAGCTGGAAATGGATTTGGAGTTCAGGTTTGGTTGAAATGGGTTTGGTGGCGCTTGTGCATATGTTTGTGCGCTCCTTTTCAAGCCTGTGTGCATGCCTGTGCTGCTCTGAGGCGGTGATGGAGCAATTGACACAGGGGTCCATTGTGGCAGAAAATTTAAGGCACTTAGAGTCAAGAGGACGAAGGAGGGAGGATTGCATCTAGTGATCCTGGAACAGTTGCTCAGACCAGCATTTAGTGTTTTATTAGGAGAGAACAACTCTATAAAAGGAACAAGAGGTTCAATCATTATAGAGTGGGGCGACAGGAGGCAGCTGCCAGCATGACTTTGAAAACCCTTTGAGATCCTAAGAAGAGTTGCCACATATAACGTGCTGCAGCTGCTGGGATCATTTAGGAGAAATGCAGAACTTGGCACCCACCCACCCCTGCAGGGGATAGGATTCTAGGATCACCCCAATGTTTTCTTTAGATGAGTTCCAACACCACCCCCACTTTCCTTCCTTGCCACTGAACGTTTTCACAGCGTTTTTGTATTTTTCTTTTTTCTTTCTTTCTTTCTTTTTTTTTTTTTAATCCAGGTAGCTTTGCAGACAATTAAGAGAAAAAGTCCCCTGGTTTGATTTGAAAAGAAATGAGGAGTCCTGTATGCTTGGGGGTTGGGTAGGGGAGGCCAGGTTGGAAGAATACAAAGGGTGTCCTCTTCTTGCACCAAGTATTTGTACTTGATGAACAAATTACCATACCATAGCCTTGCAAACTGTCATTTACATGATGTCATGCAAGTAACAAAATTTATGAATTTCATCTTTAAAAATCTGCTTGGGATGTCTGTTTTTCATCGATACATACAGAATATTTGCAAAGTTGACCCCTTCAACTTTAAAAATCTCCAATTAAACCATATAAACTTACACAACAACTAATGTTCAAATATGCCAGAAAAAGGTCATTCATGGGGAGTTATTCTTGAAAAATGTATCATTTTATATATATATATATATACACATATTTATACACATACATACAGATAAGATATATGTATGTATATAAAAAATTTGATAAAGATTTCTCAAAGTGCAAATGCCAACTATTGTTGAAACTTGGCAACCAGAAGAGTTTCTGTGAAGTCACATTCTGTCTCTGCAAGCTCAGAGACCACCAGTATGCTAGTAAAAATTATTACTGATGTAATCTTGAAGGAACTGTGGCCCCAGCGTCACTGAGGAACAAAATGGAGGGAAAATTAGTGGATGAATGTGGAGATAGTCATAGTTTTATTTTTATAAGGGATATTAGGATCCTGTAGGTTGGAAATCTTATTTATAGTTGAGAAAATCCTCCTGCCCTGCCAATCCAAGAGATTCTGATAGCTTCTCTCCTTTCTTACCTTCCTCACCCCAATTTAAAAATCATTTCTGGACGGGCTCAGTGACTCAGTCTGTAATCCCAGCACTTTGGGAGGCCGAGTTGAGTGGATTGCCTGAGCCCAAGGGTTCAAGACAAGCCCAGGCAACTTGGCGAGACCTTGTCTCTACAAAAAATAAAAAAATTAGCCAGGTGTGGTGGCACGCACCTGTAGTTCCAGCTACTTGGAAGGCTTAGGCGGAAGGATTCCCTGATCTCAGCAGGTTGACGCTGGGGTGGCTGTGAGTGTGCCACTGCACTCCAACCTGGGCGACAGAGTGAGACTCCAACTCAAAAAAAAAAAATCATTTCCACTCTTACTAATAGGAGAGGAGTGCGTATCTCTCAGATACGGTGAGGTGGAAAAGAACTGCTCATTTAACCCTCATGGCTCATTTTTAAGATGAGAATATGAGGGCCCAGAGAACTCCTGTAGAGAAAAGCAGAATAGGGTCTTATTCTGTCACTTGGAAGTGACATTAAATCACAACTCACATGGAGTTGCCATGTGACCAGGGATCAACAGTGGTCAAATATAAAAAAGAGGGGACTGTGGGGCTGGTGATGTGAGAAATTGCGTGTGGTCATATGCTTAAACTCTGTTATGTGCAGCGGGATTCAGATCTACTAGAAGGAGCAACACATGTTGCTACCAAGTAGGTTCTCATATCTTTAAGCATTTAAGTAATAGATTACAGCATTTCACTCTTATATCTTCCAGCTTCCAAACTAAGTTTTGCTTAAAAAGACAATAAGAGTATAGAAGATATCAACTACTATAGTTAAAACTCTTAATGGAATTACTCATCATGTTTGAAAAGAGACTTGAAATGTAGTATCTTATGTTTCTATTCTGGACCCACAGGTAGGTAGTTGTTCCATCATGTCCCCACACTCACAGGTCCTTTACCTCTTTATTTGAGGGACAAGGAACTTCTCACCAGCCTGGGAAGAGTCACCCATCCTAAGTATCTTTAAACACTTGATTAAGCCATACAAGGAACAAGCAGAGTTATGCTAGCCACAGCATGGTATTTGGAATTCCTTTTGTTATTAAAAAATTCCACACTGGTTGTATGAGTTCAGGAAGCCTGAGAAGGGATAAGAAATAGAGCTTTTGTCTAGTGCTATTTTAGCGCACAGCTTCAGGTGTTGGTGGGCAAACTGGCCTTGAAAGGCCTGGAGTTGTTAACGCACTTGACTCAGGCCCAGTCTGGGTGGCAAAGAAGCCTTACCCATTAGGTACTCTACTGTTCCTCCTCTCTTGTCCCTGTATTTGTGAGGATTCTTAAAACAATAGTAGTGTCACCTAAACACAATAAGACAGCCTTCATCCAATCCCAGGGTTGAGAGTTAGCCTTTATTTGATGCAGCTGGTCTTTGAGATGAGCTCAGTCTTTTCTAAACATCGTAAGGCAGATCCTCTTGAGACTTCTGGTTCATTGCTTACTCTTGAGGTGCTTACTCCTAAGTCCATTCCTACGGTGCTCTCAGATGGCAGGTCAAGTAAACATTCAGCCACCTTAGCAATTCAGAAAATACACAGCCTCCACCCATGTAACCAATGCCTTTGATGACATCACTACTCATGAGGGTGGCTGGCAGGAAGGTCTTGGCGTCACCTTATGAAGGAGACAGGCTGGGAATCCCACCTTCTCAATAGCTCCTGCTGGGTGATGAAGTCTTGATCGGGGAATGTGCTTTCTCTAGACTTATCTCTAAACCTTTGGAGGGTGTGCTCCCTAATAAGCTACTGGAGAATGGCAGTCAACATAAGGAACTCCCTTTAAGTGGGTCACAACATCTGGAATAATCATGCTGGATTACTAGGTAACCTAGTCAGCAACGCTTTTCTTCTTTCCTAAAACTTAATTCTCTGCTGGGTTTGGTGGCTTAGCCTGTAATCCCAGCTCTTTGGGAGGCTGAGGCGAGTGGATTGCCTGAACCCGCAGGTTCGAATCAGCCCGGGCAACTTGGTGAGGTATCTTCTCTACAATAAATAAAAAATTAGCTGGGGATGGTATCGTACACCTGTAGTTCTGGCTACTTGAAAGAATCTCTGGAGACCAGCAGGTCGACGCTGGGGTGGCCGTGAGTATGCCACTGCACTCCAGCCTGGGTGATAGAGTGAGACTCCAACTCAAAGACAACAACAAACTTAATTCTCAAGTGAAGTGTCTTATAAGGAATAGGTGATGGCTCAAGGAGGTGTTGGTGATGGGGACTTCCGCCAAGGAGCAGTCTGGTTCCTGGGGAGGTTGGACAGAAAACCTCTATCTCTGAGTCTAACAACACCCAGCATTATCCCCAAAGCAAAGGACAGACTAAGAGAGTTTTGTCAGATGAGTAGCTGTCCCTCTGTCTCTGTGGGAGCAGCTCCTTTGCTGTGAGATTGCTGCCCCTAAGAGCTAAGGGAAGCTGAGTGCAGTGGCTCACACCTATCATCCCAGTACTTTCGGAGGCCAAGGTGAGAGAATTGCTTGAGCTCAGGGGTTGAGACCACCCTGGGCAACTTGGAGAGACCTCATGTCTACATTAAATCAAAAAATCAGCCAGGTGTAGTGGCACATGCCTGTAGTTCCAGCTACGTGGAAGGCTGAGGTGAAAGGATCACCTGAGCTCAGCAGGTTGAGGTTGCGGTGGCCATGAGCGTGCCACTGTGCCCCAATCTGGGTGACAGAATGAGACTCCAACTCAAAAAAAAAATAAAATGAGCCAAGGCAGTGCCTTCTAGATGAAGGTTCTTTTGTTCAATTCTTTACCTGGTTATGGGAAAGCCTATTTCTGATATCACTCTGGTCAAAAAGCTAGACTTATTGGGATGTCTGTCGTTGCCATTTGAAGTTTCTGTAGATCATCACAATTTTCAGCCTAATAGTTGCTCAGCTCCTGCGTCAGCCCAAAAGGGGCATGAAAATCTTCTCTTTCTTCCCAGAAAATGAGTTTTGTTCTACTAGTGATATTTAGAAAAATATTTCCAAAATTTCTTCCCAGGGACATAGCATCTAAATGTATATCATTACTCTCTGAGACAGGAATCTGCCTCTATACTCCTCGTTCCCCAAATCAGGGTAAACAGCCTCTACCCAGAGGTCACTTGGGTTCTCCAACTTCATGGTAGTTACTTTGACAATGACAATTTGATGACAGTTTGATGGGACAGTTGCTGGTAAAAACAGCAAAGGTAAATAACATGATCACTGTGTTGTTTTTAATCAATTCAGGGATATGAGGGCTGTTTTGTTACTTGTATATATTGCATAGTGGTGAAATATGGGCTTTTGTGTAACCATCACTTGAATAATGTACATTACACCCATTAAGTAATTTCTCATCACCCACCTCCACACCCTTCTACTCTATCAAGTCCCCAGTGTCTGTCATTCCATATTCTGTCCATGTGTACATATGATTTAGCTCCCACTTATAATAACATGCAGTATTTGATATTCTGTCTCTGAGTTGTTTCACTTAAAATAGTGGCCTCAAGTTTCATCCACACAAAATACATGATTTTATTCTTTTTTATGGCTGAATAGCATTCCATTGCATATATATGCCACATTTTCTTTATCTAGTCATCAGTTGATGGATGCTTAGGTTGATTCCACATCTTTGCTATAGTGAATGGTGCTACAATGATCATCATGAGTGCAGGTGTCTTTTTGACATAATGGTTTCTTTTCCTTCAGGTAGATACCTAGTGGTGGGATTGGTAGATGCAGAAGAAGGGGCACACCTATAGTCCACCAGGGAATGTAAATTGGTACAACCTCTATGGAAAACAGTCTGGAGATTTCTCAAAGAACCAAAGGTAGAATGACCATTCAACCTAGCAGTCCCACAGTCACTATGACTTGATGGGTTCAATTGGGTTTGATGGAACCCAGTGGTCCAAGGCAGGCAGTACTGTTATTGTTCCAAACTTTAGGTTCTCTGTGGAGAGATTTTTCTTTAAGATTCTGCCTCTCTTTTGAAAAAGATGATTCTGACAAAGATACATGAAACAGAGCACTTCTGCCCAAGCCATGACATTGGCATCTCCAACCAGAGTTTCCATTCCCCAGCCTATATTCTTTCCCAATCCTTTGCAATTATTACTATGTTTCTGTAGGAAAAGATGCACTTGGTAGATGTATTTGCTAGAACAATTTTATTGGTTTATTTTTATTCAACAGAAATGTGTTAAGCACGAACCACATGCCAGGAGAGGCATTCTGGAGAAATTATTACTGAATCACATCTCGAAGAACAAGTTGGAAATAGCCAGGCAGCACTGAAGAGGAAACAGTGTGGACAAGGTCCATAGACAAGAGAGGACAGAGCACAAACAGGGAGCTTCATTCAGTCAGGAAGACCAGGATATAGGGCAGAAATGTTTGTAGTTGCAGCAGACAAGGTAGGAAAACTGAAAGGCTGAACATGGGGAGTCTAGGCATTGTGGTAGAAAGCTCAAAGGCTTCAGGGAGGCCCTATGGAATTTTAAGCAAGGTCATATGATTGATACGTGTTACAGAAAAACCACTTTGGCTGGAAAATTAATTGAAATGGAATGAGACTGGATCAGGAAAACCATTTTGGTCCTACCATATTAATCTAAATGAGGAGTGATGAATGTCTGAAGTAAAGTAGTAGTTGTAGGAATGGAGAGGAGGTGCCAAAGTGTGAAAGTTCAGAGGCTCCATGAGGGTCAGTGGCACATAGGATCCAGAATGTAGTAAAGAGATGGGAATCTAGCATGACACTGACATTCTGGCTTGACAACTGAGCGGAAAACGGTGCCATTCACAGAGAGAGGGAGTGGGATGGAGGAGAGAAGATACATTTACTCTGGAATGTACCAAGCTAGGGAGCCTAAGGAATGACTGAGAGAAGTAGGAGTCCAAGGCATCCTCCTTGCCTTTTTCTTTATGGACTTAGAATGTTTAGTGATCTAGAGGTAAGGGTGTGTGTGTATGTGTATGTCGGGGGGGCAGAGAAGGGCATGTGGAAACTTTCAACATCTAAGAGAAGTTAGCATAAACCCCCTGTTAAGATTATTTCCAAAATTTGACCAGATGTTTAAGCAAATTAACAAATGATTAAAGCAGCAGTCGGCAGGGACCTAGACCTCTGCGAGAATAAGCAAAGGAGCCAGGCTCCAGAGAAAGCCAAGCCCAGGTGTTCTTAGCAAGAAGAAAGGAGATCGGTGTGAGGTGGGTCCCCAGTGGCTGATGGGCAGAGTTAAAATAAGGCAAGCCGAGTCTGGTGGAGAGGGTGAAATAGGAATCTAGAAAAAGTACAGATGTTTGTGTTCTCTGTGAAAATAGCATCTGCCCAATGGCTAGGCTGTCAACAATGTTTTTATTCCATCCTTTGTTAGCAGTGCATTCCACTTTTCTCCATAGTCAATGTTTCTTTTTTCTAAGGGATTTCATCCCTTAAAAAATTTTCCAAATCATCCAGAGAGGATAGTATCAAAGGAACATTGATTAGCATTTTGTCATCCAAAGTGGACGATCAGTCAAGTAACTGATTTGGGTTCCCCCTTCAGCCTCATCAGTAACTAACTGTGAAGTCTTGGGCAAGTCATTTACCCTCCCTGGACCTTAGCTTTCTTCCCAGAAAGTTAAGGAACCTGTCCTAGCAGGCTTCTAGGATTGTGTCTGCATTGTCATTCTATATTTGTATCCATTTCTGGTTTGAGACTTGTCTCACTTAGAATGACAAATTCTTCTCATCCACCAAAGACACGGGCCTGGACATCAGCAAAATACTTCAGTGAATTGTACTTCCCAGCACACTTTATGGCTGATGTGTAGCAGAACTGGAAAATTGCCACAGAGACACTCACTGCAGCCCTTAACCCATCAGGAGTTGTTTAGAATGTCAGGTTTAAAACTCAACTGTCTTTCTACCCTTCTATTCCTAAAAACTCAACTGTGTTTCTACCCTTCTATTCCTAAAAAAGTCAGCTCTCTAGCTAGTCTTATTTAGAGACTGTATTACTTATTGATTTTAAAATAAAAATGAAATAAAATAAAGGACCCTGCAGTGCACTGAAACACTCCCAAATGCCCTGATCTTTGTGGCCATGCAAATATGGGCTTTCTTCAGCATCTTCATTCTCCATATGAGCTGACTCTCCAGCTCAAATTCTTTATCCTGAAAATAATGGTGAAAAACACAGTTGAGAAGGCCCACTGCTTTTTCAAGCTACTTCAAAAAGGGAGCCAGAATCCAGGCCCCCAAGGGGGGCATCCACACGTGAGAGGGGGTCCTCACACGCTTTCAGTTTCTCTTTTCAATGTCTCTGGCTGCATCCCTCACCCTGCCACTCATTCCTCTCACCCTTCTTCAGCACCAAGGAGTTCAGTGCCCTCAGATGAAAGTTACCTTGCAGTTGGAAGTAGTTACATGTCATTATTTAAACTTACATTGCAAAAGATGGTATTCTGAGTAAACTTGGGATAAGGTATTTGAATTAATTTATACCAACATGTAACAGTTTCATAGCATTCTTTATTTTTATTTGTTTATTATTATTTTATTTTTTGACTTTTTTTTTAATTGTGGGGTACAATTCAGGGCTAGGTATACAAATATTCACCATTTAGGTATTATTATTTTAGAGATGGCGTTTCTCTGTGTTGCCCAAGCTGGAATTGAACTCCTAGCCTCAAGCAATCTACTGCCTCAGCCTCTCAAGAGCTGGGGTTATAAGCATGAGCCACCACACCTCTTTAAAGCAGGAGTCCCTATCCCCGGGCAACAGACCAGTACTGGTCTGTGGCCTGTTAGGAACCGGGCCACACAGCAGGGGGTGAGCAGCAGGCCAGCAAGTGAAGTTTCATTTGTATTTACAGCCGCTCCCCATTGCTCACATTACTGCCTGAGCTCTGCCTTCTGTCAGGTCAACAGTAGCATTAGATTCTCAGAGGGGTGCGAACCCTGTTGTGAACTGTGCATGTGAGGGATCTATATTGTACAGTCCTTATGAGAATCTAATGCCTTATGATCTGAGGTGGAGCTGGGGAGTGGCTGCAATACAGATTAACGTTAGCAGTAAGGTTTGACTATACATCCCCTTTCCGCCCCCCTCCCATAGAAAAATTGTCTTCCCTGAAACCAGTCCTTGATGCCAAAAAAGGTTGGTTAGGGACTGCTGCTTTAGAGGGCCTGGGGTTCTTTACCAAAGAACCTTATTAATACTTGTGCCTGTTGTGTGGGGCAGTTAATATATATCAAAATGTTTGCTTCACACACAGCTGTCAGAGAGCCAGAGAGGCTTAGTTACTTGCCTGTAGTCACACAGCAATGGAGTGATCAGCAAGGATTAGTAACAATCCAGGTGGTGATGAGACTGAAATGATTTGGTTCTGACTGCATAGTGCAGCAAAGGGATGCTGGTCCTAAGATGGAGAGTGCAGCTTAGCCTTCAAGTCCCACTGTTATCCCAGGAGAACTGTATTTTCTGCTTTCCTAAATTCTATTATGACAGGTTTTTAAAAATGATTTAAAATTTATGTGTGTGTATGTGCATGAAAATATGTGGCTGCTTGCAGATACATATATAGAAGATGAAAGAGAAAAGTGGACAACTTATAATTACAGATATTTTCGTTCATCTGGTATCCAGATGATCTCTCTTGATTCTGACAGTTTTGACAAATCAGTTTATTAAAATTGTAAATGTAACCCAGAGCTGTTTAGTACAGTACTAAGCAGAAGGTGCTTTCTCCTCGAATTATATGTTGCTGTTGCATTATTAGAAATAAATACAGCTTATACTTAACGGGCAAAACAGCTGTTCTTCTAGGAGAAAGATGTCATTTGCCACATGTAGTCCCTTTTGGTTCCACTGTCTCAAGACCCTAAGGATGGTTTCATAGAACTTTGACCTTGATCACGCACAGGGAATCCTCTGCTCCCCATGCCCACCCTCCTCCCCTTTAACTCCTCCCCTGCCCCTCTTCAACTTCAGGTTTCTAAAGAGAAAACTTGCTCCCTAAGCTCCCAGAAGGCATTATTCAGATGACATCTGGGGAAGGAGTCATCAGTAAGGCAAGTTTTAGTTTAGGGTGTATAAACCCATTGTGTTTAAGTAACAGGTTTCATTGTAAACCCTTGAGCAAAACTGTGTGATGGCAAGAAGTCATGGCGAGGGAAGGCAAGCTGGGAATAGTGAGTGCTGCCTCGAACAGCGAGAGAAGAAACATGCAAAACGTGGAGCTCTGTGCAGTCACTGAAGATAGGGAAATTAATTTCTTTTCTTCTATCAGCTGCCATAGAAAGTTCAGAGAGGTTTTTATTTCATATTGATTAGCTTCTGCTGATGATGTTTTCTACCACTCGGATTTTGCTTCTCCAGCTTTCCCCTTCCCTATCTCTTTCTAGCCTCTGTCCAGAAGTCATTTGTAAACAAGCACATACATCTGTGACAAGACAGCTTAATCTTTGTGCCACAGATACTGGCAATCTGGTAAAGCCTATGGGCTCTTTCTCCAGAATATTTTTAAATGAATAAAATAAAATGTGTAGGAACATAATTATTACAATATAGTAAATGCCCATACATTTATGATATGGCAATAGATGTACTTATTTTTAACATAATAAATAACCAGAACTAATCACTACTATATTTTCAAAGTCATAAACTATAGCCCAAGACTCTTTTTGTAAATAAAGTTTTATTGGAACACAACCATGCTCATTCATTTACATACTGTCTATGACTGCTTTTAAGCTACAACAGTAGAATTAAATGGTTAGCCTGAGATCCCATGGTCCTCAAAGTCTAAAATATTTGCCATCTGGCCCCATACAGAAAAAAGTTTTCTAGTCTCTGATGTAAATTGCAACAATAGTAATGTGCAATAAAAATACTGATTTTTATTGGTGATAGTCACAGGTACTGCTAACTACTGGTTTTTACCTACATTCATAAATGATATAAGTGCTAAATTTCAATTAGAAGTCAACAAAAATATAGGTGTAAATTCTTCTCCATCCAAATTCACAGACCACCTGAATTCTATTCATGGGTCTCTTAGAGGTCTATGGACCCCAGGTTAGTAACCTCTGAATAGGATTACAGTTTAAAGGAACTTTCAGTGGAAATAAATAATTTCTTTGCAGTGTGAAAAGTCTGCACCCTTTCCACCCCCTCACAAGTTCATGCATATTTGCATATAAATGTAAAGGGAATCAGATCATCCTTAGAATTAGGTGAATCACAACCACTTTGGTCTCATTCCCATCCTGCAAAGTTCCAGTGTGTTGTTGGAGAAAGACAAGTTCTGTCAGCTTAGTGCTGAGAAAAACTTGAGAGTCTCGGCACATATACTCAGCTCATGACCACTTTCCCATCCCACTCTTGCCCTGCCAAGAGAAGGAGCCAGCGGTCTCCCTCCCCCACACCTAGGCGTCTCCTGTTCTCTCTGGTATATTACTTGACTTTCCTCATCTTGTCTCTTAATGTCACATCAGAACATACCACGGGATCTGACTTTGCCATTTATGTGGCTATAATGGCTTATTCTCCAGAGACAGCTTCAAGTATTCAGCAATAATTTATGTCCACTTAATGTGAAAATTGGTACCATCTAACAGAATCTTCAACATGCTAACCACACCATTCCAATAATGAAATGCAAATTTCTATGCTTTCTTACTATGGCCATTTTTAGATTCTTGAGGAATGGAATACACTCTTTATTATGAGTTAGGAACTAGAAATTAAGATGCCAAGTTTTCTTACACTAATTTTAGATACTCTCCTTACCGGGAGTCCTATGCTATTGTGTTTAATCCTCACAACAGACTTGCAAGTTTTATATTCTTATTACTCCCATTTTATTGCTAAGAAAATGAAGAATATAGAGAGTTTGGGTTACATTGATAAGTGACAGGATTCTAGAATTCATGCATTTTTTCAGCTTTCAGAGAAAACACAACCTTTATCTGATCCTTTGTTTACAGTATCAGCTATAGCCTCTGGGTTTGTTTTTATCTAAGAATATCCTACAATACTTTGGACTTTGTAGAGAAAGGCAGTGAGATGGAACCATTCTGGCCATAGGGAATCTGGAATCTAGATCACTTCCTCAGTTTTTCTTCCACGAAATAGGGGCTTTAAGAGAGCAAACCATATAAAGGCCCCTTCCAGTGCCATTTGACCATCTGTGGTTCTAGGAGATGCAAAGCAAAGGATAGCTGAGACAGTCCAACTTGTGATAAGCTCCCCAGCTTGCCTCTTCCAGACTGGCCATTGAAGGCAAAGGCCTGCCCGACCATGGGACCTCTGAGATGGATCACAGGCACTGCAACCATCATCCTGTGTGCTGAGCAGCTCTGCTGATGCAGCAGAGCTGGAAATAGTATTGATTTTTCAGATACGATTTGAATGTCATCTTACTGAGACAAAATTAAGAGGATTTATGGGGAGCCAGAGCTACACATTGCTGCAGGAGGCCCAGTCTGTGGGCATCTTCTGAACTGCCTAACTCAAGACAAAAATAGTCCCTCATCTAAGAGAGTAGGGGAAACATGTAAAGAAGCACCTGTGTTTGGGGACAGCAGCAGCCTGGAACTTCTGAATTGCTAGAGAAACATCCAGTGGGTGAGAAGGAACTCATGGGCTTCACTGAGCAATTAGTGCTGAGATATAATGAGTCTGAGTACTGATCTAGATTCAACTCCATCTCTGCTCGGCTTCCAAGATGGTGATTTGAGCTGACAGTCTCACCACCTGTTGTTAATTGGACTTTGGCACTCTTTCCTCCTGCTGTCATTTCTCATTACAGCCCTTGACTTCTTTTTAGGGGAGTGGGTACAGTGGGGAGTGACCAGACCACAGAAAGAAGACACAGGTACATATGAGTGTGCACCCTTTCTTCCGTTCCTATTTCTGGCTCTGCGTGGCTTGAGGCAGAATTGGTTCCCATGCCCTTTTGTTCCCTCCAGAGTGAGCACTTATCACACTGTAGTTTTCTGCTGACATTTCTGATCTCCTTTTAGGTTGTAAGTTCCCAAAAAGCAGAGGCTAAAAAGTCACCTCAGTAACCCTAGCACCAACTTTTTTGCCTGGCACTTAATAGGTGTTCAATAATATTTGTTGGATAGATCAGTGAAGAGTGGGCATAATTTTTCTAGCCCAGAGCAACCCCCTCAGGTCCCCTCCCACTGTGGGAGCTTTTCTGTCCTCTCAATAAATCTTGCTTTCTTAAAAAAAAAAAAAAAAATTTCTAGTCCAACCTATTCTAGTCATCTTTGACTCCCAGCAGTGCCATTTGTCATTATTTTCTGAATCCCAATCTGAACTGGTAACACCACCCTCCTCCTTGTCAACAAAACCAGCAGCATGGGAATCATCCTCACTACTGCCTCCCTCGCCTTCTCTTCTCCACACAGATAAATCACTAATTCCTGCTGATTTTTTTCCCTCTAAATAATTCTCAAATTTCTTCTTTCTCCTTTTCTGTCCTATTACCACTGCCTAGCTCAATGCCGCATTATTATAATTATCTGGTCTTCCTGTCTTCACTTTGCCTTCTGCTTATCTGTCCTGTGGCTGCCTCTTTGGCCATGTCTAAAATCGTTCAGAAGCTCCATTTGCCCACAGGAAGCAGCTCAAGCTTCTTAGCATGGTCTACAAAGCCTTTCCTTGGTCTGGCTTCTGTCTGCCTCTGTATCCACAGTTCTGACCACTTGCTGCCTTGAGTTTTATGTTTCAGTGTCACCAGATTTCTTATAGTTACCCATAGTAGTTATACTACTTGATGCCTAGAATGGCCCTTCTCAGCTCACATTTTTTCCATTCCCACTCATACTGTGAGTCTCAGCACATGTCACCTCACTAAGAAGCCTTATCTGAACTTCTTTTCCCCAAGAGAGGAAGGAAGGGAGGAAGGAAGGAGGGAATGAGGGCAGGCTAGTTACGTCTTCTCTGGCCTTTTATAGAAGAACTCTGTACACACCTCAACTTGCCCGACACAGGTTGTCACTTCATAGTATATTAAACTTCTAGCATGTCTCTCCCAGTTGCTTGATACTCTTGTATTCTATCCATTTTCCTTCTCAATCTTTTTCTAAAGTTTGTATTCATATTGGGATAAAAGTAACAGGTAAGTGTGACCTTTCTTAGAAGGATTACCATTTTCATAGAGCTCTGTCCCTCTGAAGATGGAATACTGGCCTTAGCAAATGGCAAGTCTCTTGAGGTTGCCAGATGATCCCAGTGAATAATCAAGAATCAGTCAAACCTGTAATTCAGTTGCACAGCGGGTTAACAGTTTCCTTCCTGCTCAGTATGGCGCGAGGAATGGAGAATGCAGCAAAGCACCCCCATGCCCTGCCTTGTAGAGCAGTGAACCGAAAGCAGTGCAAAACCAGTTAGAAGAAAAGCCTAGCACAGGAGGAAGAGGATGGCCTTGGAAAAAACGGCAAACCTGGATTCGAGTCTATTGTTTGCCACTTCCCTGTGTGACCTTGAGCACGTTCCCTAAGCCCTCTCCTCATCTGGTAAACATGCATAATACTTTGCGCACAGAATTGTGGTAAGGATTCAGTGAGGTAATATGTGTCATGTGTTTAGAAGATCAATGATGGTGTGTTTGCAGTTTGCAAACAGTTGAGGAAAACATGGTAAATCCCCAAGCCTCTGGTAGAAAGTTATTGTGCAACAAAAACAGGGAGGCCTTGAGATCTGTGTGCTTCCTCCTTGTGTCTCTGAATTAGGCCCTGAGGCTTATCCCCCAAGTCTACCGTAATGCCCTAAATCAGATGCTCAGGCACCCTAGTGTGTTTGCAGTTTGCAAACAGTTGAGGAAAACACGATAAATCCCCAAGCCTCGTCCAAAAAAGTAGTGGAATTTGAAATATATGGTATACCTGAGTGCTGATCCTGGTTTCACTTGCTGGCAACTGTGGCATCTTGGGTACATCCTTTAGAAGTTCTCATCTGAGTTATAAAAATTGCATGACATTAACGTATTTGTGAAAATTTCTATTGTTGGAAGTGCTGTTTTTATTTCCTTATGAACATTTTGCTTACAACTAAAGCACTTTGGCTCTATAATGGTGGTTTGATTATAACTACTTGTTACCCAGACTTCAGGCTTAAATATTGCAATTAGAAAATAGTAGACTTTGTTTTGTTTTTAAATGAAAACAAAATTCACCTTAGAAAGTAGAACATACTAGATATCACCAAATATTAATTTTAAAATGTAATTCAGGAAGCTCTTTCCTTTAAAACATTTCCTTGAAAATAAGCTCACAGGTACTATTTTACCTTTTGATCACTATTATTAACCATTCCTTAGTGGAACTTTGACTTTTTCCTCAGACTTAAGTAAAATGACTATTTTTAACTGTGATTTTTCTGGCATCACATCTTTCCAGGAACAGCTCTGGGTCTCTTGGCCAGTTTGGCATTAGAGCCTCTGGGCCAGTGTCCCCAGCTTCTGTGAGTCTCTCGGAGGTCTGTCAGTGTTGATCAGAGAATCATCCCCATTGAGTCCTTGCAGTTTTCTTTTACTTATTTCCCCACAAGCTACAGAATGCGCAAAGGAGGGACAAAGTTAAGGACCTTCTCTGGTTCCAGATTGGCACTTGCTGAATGTCGGTTCCCACCCCTACGACCCCCAAGATTGTACTGCGGTTCTAACTTAGCTTTTGGTTCTCTGCGCCTGCTCTCTAGAGAAATTTTTCTGCCAGTTTTCAGTTTAATTTGGAGGAAACAAACAAGACTATCCTCCTTACTTTCACTAGAGTTTACTGGAGTTTTACTCGAGTTCCTTGAGAGTAATCTCAGAGAAGAATCTAACCCATCCTTTCTTTCTTCCTCTGCATTTACCATAGCTATCAGTATAATAAATGTTGAATTAACTTTAGCCATTAGCTGACTTATAAGTGGTCCCTTTTAAACTTCATCTTCTGTATTTGGTGTCTACCTGTATAAAATAGGAATAGCGCCTATCTTCCTCAATGGCATTTTGCCAAAATAAATTAGTGTTCAGAAATAAAAGGTACTATATAAATCTGAGAAACTGTAGAGAGGCCTCTAGTTTCATGTCTAAGTGTTCTACATTGAATTGCTTTTTCCCAAGTGTTTTAGAAAGAGTTGCATTCCCGAGTAAGGACTTAATGGCCAACTTGGGAACTAATCAAATTAAAAGTCTTTAATTCAGACTTTTAACTAACTTTTTGTAATACCTTGTATTAAACACTTCCATATGACCTGTGTAAAATTCATAGCAAAACATCTGATACATGGTTACAGATGTAACACACTGTTATATGAGCAACTCCAAATAATGTACCTTTATACTGTTGAGATTCAAATTTTCCAAGTACTAATTAAATTAAGCAGATAAATAATGTTACCTTTTGTTTTATCTATTCAGCAAACCCTGTAAGAGAGCTGTGTGTGGGTCTCCCAAAAAGGGACCGGGTAATTCCAGTGAGAAGCTAAACTAGCCAGGCGATGGTGCTCATGCATTCCAGTGTTGTAAACAACAGTGTGGGTACAAGTGGCCAAGCCCTGGAAGTGTGGCTGAGTATGTAGGGACTCCCGGTGTTGTTGTTTATGCCGCTTAGCAAATATTTCTACTCAAGCCTTCAGCTAGTTTATAGCATTTCATTTTACAGCCCATCATGATGTGATAGTAACCAACCCCAGAAAACATCAACAAGCATTAGAAACCATAGTGTTGGAAGATGAATGTAATCCCAGAGACTTCCATTCCATTCCCCCCACGCCAGTACCATCACATCCCCCTCACCACCCCCTCTAGTGTCCAGTGAATTTCTCTAAGCCAAAGTGGTTGCCATGGGTCTTGGGTCAAAGGAGGATATCTGGAGGGATTTTTCTAAACACATGCATATAAACATTGAGAAATAGCACTCTGAAAAAGCAGGAGTCATACACAGACCCCAGCCCTTCTTAGTGAGGAAGACAAAAGGCAGCATGATCTATAAATATGGTAAAACGCCTTGAAAGATGAGTCTGCAGAGGATGAGGGAAGGCAGGAGGTGGTTAAGAGAAGGCAGGAGGGAGCGCTCTGTGACACCAAGCATGCCTTCTCCCTCCAAACACAGCTGTGTAAGACATTTTCCATTTTTGAATAAGGAAACAACAATTACATTTTAAGTTGCATTGGTTAAGAACAGAAAAATATAACTTGGCACAAGTTCCCATACTGGCCTTTTAGAACGGATTGGTCTGTAACACCATACTAAGTCTGTTTTCTATCAGTGATTCCTAGCCAGCTTATTAAACAGATTTATACAATGAAAGAATCTAATAACAGAAACATTCACCTTCTTTATTACTTGGCATTATTTATGGTTTGAGTTTTTTCAGCTACTTTTTTATGCACTGGAATCTGCCAACATTATACTTATAAAGTTTATGTACCAAAATATAAGTAGGTTGGGAGAATATTATATGTGTCCTCTGTCCAGCCATGTGGCCTCCTCCAGCAGAGACTCTTGGAACCTGTCTGTCCCATCCTCTGAGTGTTTTCAGCATAGAATCTGTTTCCTTCTGGAATTTGTGATTCTTTACCCAAAAAAGGGTTAACCCCCCCCCCCCCCCAGATGTCCACTTCAGGTCCACAGTTAAGCCCCTT